>BMAF01000005.1:24487383-24534570 GCA_014132575.2 Gasterosteus nipponicus
TAGAAATGATGTCATGACAACACAGATACACAGATTATGTTATACTAGATTTGAAGGTTCTGGGCTTCTCAGTTGTACGGAACTTTCCATATAAATAATAATAGAGATAGAAATGTCCCATTATTAAGGGGGTCCGATGAGATTTACTCACACGTCCACCTGGCACAGGTAGCAGTGGCAGTTCTCGATGACGTGGGCGTGTTTGGAGCGGTCGAACTCGGGCACCGGGCCCCGGTGGCTCTTGGTTCTGACGTTACGGTCGGCCGGGTCCACAGACACGGCCATCACGTGGACGCACATGTGACAGACGAAGGTGAAGCCAGTACACTGAAGCAGCATCAGGACGCAAACCCTGGATGGTGATTGGACGACGGTAAACATCCAATGAGCACGACCAGCGGCCGACAGGCCTGACGGGGAGAAAGGATACAATGTAGCCGGCGGGGATCCAGTGGGGGGGCAGCAGCGGAACGAACACACCAAAGCCAGTGACGGCAAAGTAGAGGTAGAGCAGCCAGGCCAGCAGCTGGAAAGGGTGGGGGGGCCAGCTCCACCCGTTGGTCCTGGAGCAGAGCGGCGCCTCGGCCCGGTGGGGCCCGTCCTTACCCACCGGCGCCGTGCGGTTTGGGTTCCTGCTGCACACGTCCATCTTGCACTGAGACACCCACCATCAGGTATAAGAACATATCAATACATTGTTAGTGATTATCGATATAAAAGCATGATTGCAATTAGGACAAATATAGAGCCGTTAAAGGTAGAATCTGATCGATGCTTCTCTCAGGTTAACCTGCTCGATACCTGCAGAACTATTGCTCATATGGATGGAAGTATGCAGATGGAGGTCTGCAGATGTTCATCTGGTGTGAAGGACTGACATCACCGGAACCGGGCCCGGTTCTCACCTGATCAGCACCGGTACTCGGGCCCTCCGGTCCACAGCATCCCGTCCCAAAGTCCGGGGCTTGACCCCCCACACACAGCCCCGTCCAAGAGGACCAGGGTGGATGGAACCTACTCGGGTCCGTCCAGAGAGAGACACAAAACTCGGTCAGACCGTCCCAGTACCGGCCATTAGCTCACGTCCATCCGTGCTACACCCAGTAATTAGCTCGCTGCTAACCGGCTTGTGGTCGCTGTTAAGCCGGTAAAAGAATAGAAAAAGAGGACTAGCTTGCTAAGCTAGTCACTACGCTAGCCTCCGCACAGCCGTGCTAACTAGCTAACCAAATAAAAGCCCCCGTCAGAAAAGCGGGGATGGCGTGGATCAGACGCCGGGCCTTAAATCTGACATGTTCACTGTAGAGGGTTACTTAGTAGTTACTTACTAGTCAACCGTAAACCTACTGGACAGTTAGCACGTTAGCATTACTGATGCGGAGTCCAACCTTCTCCCTATTACAGCCACTAAACGCCGTTTCCCTGGTAACACTGCATGTCTGTTCCTATTGGTCACAGCTACGCCCACTAGCCGCTGTGTGTACGTCCTCCACAGCCATATGAACTGATCCGAGACCAGCCTCCGCGCCCGCTGTTTGTAGATCGTTGGGAGCCGTATGAACCAAAGATATATATATGAAGGCCAGATGTCTCGTCCTTGTTACCGACCAACAAGGCGGCCATCTTACCACAGTCAGCTCGCTCACCCATAACATTGTGTTGATGGCACATGAACGTTTTTAATAACCATAACTCGCGTACGCAGTGTCATAACTACATCTCTGATGTTTATGACA
This sequence comes from Gasterosteus nipponicus, assembly GCA_014132575.2. Classification (NCBI taxonomy): domain Eukaryota; kingdom Metazoa; phylum Chordata; class Actinopteri; order Perciformes; family Gasterosteidae; genus Gasterosteus; species Gasterosteus nipponicus. The sequence continues at coordinate 24,489,120 of BMAF01000005.1, forward strand.
AACCGAACCGTTTAAAAAATGTATCTATGGTGTGAACTGATCCGAGACCAGCCTCCCCGCCGGTCCCTGCCCGCTGTGATGATGCGCGGACTCCAGCAGGGGGCAGCACGGACGTTCAAACACGGAGACAAACTGAGTGAGGACAAACAAGTTTACTTTCACTTTACGTACGTATGATGTCGTAGTGATAGAGCAGTGACACGAGTGCTGAGGGCTATTGCGCGAAACCAGGATAAGGGATATTCAGGTTATCCTGGATGAATTTAGCTTTGAACAGCCAGACTAACAGCCAAGCTAACACCCAGGCTAACAGCCAAGCTAACAGCCAAGCTAACACCCAGGCTAACAGCCAAGCTAACAGCCAAACTAACACCCAGGCTAACAGCCAAGCTAACAGCCAAGCTAACACCCAGGCTAACAGCCAAGCTAGATAGATAGATAGATACTTTATTGATCCCTCAAGAGGGAAATTTTGGTATCACAGCAGCATGTACAGGGAAGAAAATAGAATAAAAAGATACACATTATATACAATATAATAAGAGAAATATTAAATTAAATTAAATAAACTGAAACAAAAGAATAACCTATCAGGTTAATTGGGGACTTTAAATTGCCCGTAGATGTGTGAATGTGAGTGTGATTGGTTGTATGTCTCTGTGTGGCCCTGCGATTGGCTGGCGACCAATCCAGGGTGTACCCTGTCTATCGCCCGAAGTTGGCTGGGATGGACTCCAGCCCCCCCGCGACCCTGTGTGCAGGATAAGCGGTTTGACAATGGATGGATGGAAAAGAATAACCTTCCAAAAGAAAGAGCAGCAACATAACAGCAGTACAGGGTTGTTATTGTCATTATTTAGCCTGGGATGGTTTATTGTAGAGTGTTGTTGCACTGGGCAGCAATGACCTCCTGTATCGGTCCTTGTGACAGCAGAGCTGAAGGAGTCTGATGGAGAACGTGCTCCTCTGTCCCTGTAGCAGGTGGTCAGGATTATCCAACATGGATAACAGTTGCTTCAGTGATCTCCCCTCCAACACCTTCTCCAAGCTGTCCTGTTTGCAGCCAATGATGGAGCCGGCCTTCTTAACACGTTTGTTAAGTCTGTAGGTGTCACTGGCTCCAACGCTGCTCCCCCAGCAGACCACGGCCAGGTACAAAGCACCGGCCACAACAGACTGACGGAACATCTCCAACATCTCGCTGCACACATGGAAGGATCGAAGCTTCCTCAGGAAAAAGAGTCGACTCGTCCCCTTCCTGTAGACGCGTTGAAGGATAACATCCAGGCTAACAGCCAAGCTAACACCCAGGCTAACAGCCAAGCTAACAGCCAGGATAACATCCAGGCTAACAGCCAAGCTAACACCCAGGCTAACAGCCAAGCTAACAGCCAAGCTAACAGCCAGGATAACAGCCAGGCTAACAGCCAAGCTAACACCCAGGCTAACAGCCAAGCTAACAGCCAGGATAACAGCCAGGCTAACAGCCAAGCTAACACCCAGGCTAACAGCCAAGCTAACAGCCAGGATAACATCCAGGCTAACAGCCAAGCTAACACCCAGGCTAACAGCCAAGCTAACACCCAGGCTAACAGCCAAGCTAACAGCCAGGCTTCGAGTCCCACACCTGCCAATATGCTTTTTCTTTTTTTACTGCAAGTTGTAGGATATTAGAAATAAACTGACGATCCGGTTCATAAAATTAATAAAATGCATATCGTGTACACCAGAATACAGCCATGATTCTGGAACTGTGTAATCAATAAAGTAATGACAATATTGTAAAACCACTGTAGTTCTGCAACTGTAGTAGAATAATACCAATGTACAGTTATGATTGTATTTGATGTAATGTGATCAACTGGAATGCATGCATGTGATACTTGCACAACAACTGATATTGACTATGGATCATTCGAAATCCGAGTTACATTGAACTCACCAGAAGACTCCCAGAGGTGTGGACACTGACTTTCACACCTTTAAGCATTGGTATAAATACCTGTAGGAACCATTGTTCTGGAGTTCGCTGGTGGAGACAACAAACAGGCACTATGGGGGTCAAAGGACTGACCTGGGGCCTGTTGGCTGCTGAGATGTTCTTTTTACCACAACACCATCCCTTTTATTAAATACACTTTTAATTTCACCCAATTAGTGAATGAACCGAGGCCCAACACAGGACACACATTAGACCTTTTGCTCTGTCGTGGTTTTTGTGTGGAAAACGTGACTCTTTGTGATTTTGCAGTCTGTGATCACAAGGCCGTGTTTCTCCAGGTTCCAATCCTCTCTCATGGGCCCAAACACCCCAAATTGATTTGCCTCGGCCCGTTAAAGGCTCTCTCTATTCTGCAGGGCTTTTAGTTCTAATGACGAACAACTTGTGAGCACTTTGAACAGTTCCTGTACAAACATTTTGGTTCCCATAGCTCCCGTTAGCAGTAAGAAGTGGACTCAATCTTCCCTGCCACGGCTTACTGGAGATAAAACGCAGAAAGGCTGGACGGTTTTTGGTAAGAAGACAAAATAATTGAGTATCCTGTAGTATTCTGAGTACCATGTTTAATGTTTTTTATATCAGAAAAGTTAAAAAAGCAAGGAACACTTACTTTTCAGATCTGATCATTGAACATGCTCACAGTCTCCCCCACTGAACCAACCTGCAGATTCAACTCCAGGGAGATTTTTAAATTTCTTTCAAAATAAAGTCCTGGAGATTCGGCTCCATTTCAACCACCCAAACCATCTTCTCTACCCCACGTCAGTGAAATGTCTGGTTGCACTTGTGAAATCATCCGCCTGTCCTTCAGACTGTATTCTCACTTGCTTTTTAAAAGCTGTATTTTGGACGGTTGCCCGTCACATCTGATCCATTATTAACTGCTCCCTGTCAACGGGTATTTTTCTCTCAAATTTTAAACATGCTAACGTCACAAATGACCTACTGCTTGCATCCGACACGGGCCTGTAGTTTTAATTCTTCTTGATCTCAGCTCAGCTTTTCATACTGTGGACCACTGTGTTTTAACCAGCCGTCTAAAAATGATGTTGGGTCAGTGGGTCAGCGTTGGACTGGTTCATTTCATATCTGTCACACACGTCGCGTCCTCATAGTCCGCCAATGACGGCTTGTACAAGCGCTCATATTTAAAAGCTCTTCAATCTGATCCGTTCTCTCGTCAACGTTCTTCCTTTTAATAACGGCCGTATTGTGCTGTGAAAACGGAGACGTGAGACTCCGTAAAGGACGTAGTCAGAGGACCAATCACAGCCTGCTGCTGCAGGAGGCTGCAAAGCTTTAGACGCACGGAGGTGTGAAAGACACGCGAGGGACACGCAGGGGACACGCAAAGGACACGCAAGGGACACGCGCAAGGGACACGCAAAGGGTCTTGCATCTGCGTTTCCTTGCGTCGCTCTGAAAACGCAGAAGCATAAACTTGGCTGAAGAGGAGGCGGGGGAGGAAGAGGGAGGGGCGGAGCTTGTGAGCGCCGCCGAGCATTTGGGGGCGAAATTCTCACAAGAACTCAAATAAATGCTCCGTCAGATATAAAAACACACTTGGGGGAATCGATGACAAAGAGTCATTTTTGTTCTTGAATATTGATGAAAAGCAGAGGGGGTCAGTCTGCACGTACGCACACACACAACCAAGGAAGGTACTGCACCTTTAAATGAACATTTCCAATCTCTGCCAGGCGGCCTAGACGATAAAAGCAAAGCTGTTTGTAAGTATCTTTACACCAGAGTATATGGGCCTAAAGTACTACAAGCCTCAAGTACTACGAGTTCAAGTACTACTCAAAGCATCACGCAGCATCAGCATCCAAGCAGCCCACCAGCTACAAACAACCAGCGGGGCGAGACTTCAGCCGACCACGTCGATGCTGCGTGCGGGACAACTGGGGACAAACCAACGCAAGAAGAATGAAGCGTCCTCAGAACTGCAGCACACGAGGCTCCCAAACCGCACAAACAAGCACTAATATACACTAAAGTGTAATCTAATAAGACGTTCATTAAGTCTGTTAGCTAAACGTAAGTGATGAAATGTGCTGAGTTTCATATAAATCACATCTCAGAAAGAGGTTGAGGTCACGTTGTGGATCATTTCACCACATTGTTGTTTAAAATGTATCTATTCTTCTTTTATAGCAGACAGATGAGTTCCACTCACAAGTAAATATAGAGAGACCTGTATTGCTCCTCTAGCTGACGACATCACCGGGATCCCCCCTCATCAGCTAAAGCGTCCTCATTAGAAAATCCCAGCATGCCCTGCAGGCGCCAAGGCACGCCATCCCTCTGATCAGCTTCTGTCATCAAAAATACGTCTTCATTCCCATTTTCTACAGCGCGGCGTTCAGCTGTGACGTCACTACCAGGTGGACAGAACCTTTGTTAGACTCAACAGCTCGTGGTCCGACTGGTTCAGACCTCTGAAGGGGACTCCACGTCGGGGTCCCGGCCTCCACTGGAGAGCTGCAGCCTGCGAGGTCACGGTGACCCGGGTGAGGACCAATCAGAGGCCCCCGTGAGTGAGGGGGATCAGACGGCAGGAGAACTTCTCACGCTTCAGGAGACGAAGAAAAAACAAAAAACAATCTGCTCCAGAAGAGCCGGGTCCTCCACTGAAATCACCTGGAGCCTTCTGGGTAACGGGTCCCATCAGCAGGGCAGAGAAGAAGAACTGTAGCTGATGTCAGATCACCTCTACACACAGCCTGCAAAGAAAGGTCAGCTACTGTAAAGGTCAAAGGTCAACCATTCAAGCCTTTGTGGTCACATCCGGCCCCTCGTCACTACGAGTCCCCGTCCACTGCAGGCAGGACGCTCCATGCAGAATGAATGCATCTGTACTTCTAGCAGTAGCCGTTAGCAATGGTTAGCACGCGCGCAGAAAGACCTCCTGCTGCATCACGTCCCTGAGGACCAGGGTCTGTTCTGGTTCAGGCAAAGACCTCCTCCCCGAGCAGGCGATCACGCAATGACACTTTTCTCTCCCTGGCAGATTTGTTTTGCAACATGCGCACAAAAGCAGGAAAATAATGACGCGTTACTGATGAAGCAGCAACAACAGTTACTGGAAGAAATCAAAGACGACATGGCGTCCCTGACTCAGCGTGCACATTCCATCGCTGCAGCCTCAAACTGCTGCTGCATTACAATTATTGGATCAGTCACAGCAGCGGGAATATCTCAGTCTGCACACACGGCTTTGCTGCCGCGCACTCGTCAACACACACAACTGATGCCCAAATAAAGACGGAGGTCCGTTTAAGTGCTCGCAATGTGCCGTGTGGTGGGCGGAGAAAGGCGCCCTGTACGTCTGCCGCGGCGCTGCTAATGCTACGTACATGAGGGCCGAAGACCTCAGCCAGACCCTCTGAGACCTGAATCAGACCCTCTGAGACCTCAGCCAGACCCTCTGAGACCTGAATCAGACCCTCTGAGACCTCAGCCAGACCCTCTGAGACCTGAATCAGACCCTCTGAGACCTCAGCCAGACCCTCTGAGACCTGAATCAGCCAGCCAGACCCTCTGAGACCCCTGAATCAGACCCTCTGAGACCTGAATCAGCCAGACCCCTCTGAGACCTCAGCCAGACCCTCTGAGACCTGAATCAGACCCTCTGAGACCTCAGCCAGACCCCTGAGACCTGAGACCTCTGAGACCTCAGCCAGACCCTCTGAAATCAGACCCTCTGAGAAATAAACACAAACTGAGACTGATGAAGACCCTCTCCTGGTCCAGCTGAGACCTCCATTCAGACCCCCTGAGACCTGGTCTGAGACCTGGTCAGAAGGACACAGTGTCAGACCCCTGAGACCTGATAGACAAACACAAACTGGACTGATGAAGTCTCTCCTGGTCCAGCTTCCATTCAGTTGAGTTGGTCGGGTCAGAAGGACACAGTGTCCCTGATAGACACACACACATGGATACACACACACACACACACACACTAATCCTTCCTGGCAGCCTGAACACATTGGTCACATATATGCGTAATTGATGAGAGAAAAGCAGCTTGTTCACACTGATTTAATTATCAGTGTAGGTGTGTGTGTGTGTGTGTGTGTGTGTGTGTGTGTGTGTGTGTGTGTGTGTGTGTGTGAGGGGGTCACCTTGTGTGTGCGTGCGTGTGCGTGTGTGTGTGATGGCAGACCGCTCTGTGATGTCACAGCAGGCGGAGCTCCGTGTGGATGAATGAGTTATGGTCACATGGTCGAGCGTCTTACTACTAAAGATGGGCGCTCTGTGACATCAGTCACTGACCCCCACGGACCAGGAAGTAAAGGTCAAAGGTTGTCTGCTTCCAGGGGAATACTGTTTGATGCTCCTGTGAAAAAAGAAGTCATAACTTCTGTACCTGAGCTTTTCGTAGTTTATTTATAAAACTCTGCAGGAGTGAGGAGTAAACTAAAGATATACAGCAGGGGTCTCACAGGTCCCAGTAGCTCCAGTGAGCCCCCATGAAGGGTGGAATATGAAAAGAACATCAAAGTGTCACCATTCGTAGTCTGATTATCTAGTACAGTACAAAATATAAAGCTCCTCAACACAAGGTTTCAAAAGTCATTGTTTCAGGGTTCAACCCTTAAGAATCAAGCATCACGGGACAGGACTCATCGGGACACGAGTCATCGGGACACGACTCATCGGGACAGTCATCAGGACACGAGTCATCGGGACAGGACTCATCGGGACAGAACTCATCGGGAGTCACGACAGTCATCGACAGGACTCACGAGTCATCAGGACAGGACTCATCGGGACAGGACTCATCGACACGAGTCATCAGGACACGAGTCATCGGGACAGGACTCAGTCATCAGGACAGGACTCACGACAGGACTCATCGGGACACGAGTCATCAGGACAGGACTCATCGGGACAGGACTCATTGGGACACGAGTCATCAGGACAGGACTCATCGGGACAGGACTCATCGGGACAGGACTCATCGGGACACGAGTCATCGGGACAGGACTCATCGGGACAGGACTCATCGGGACAGGACTCATCGGGACACGAGTCATCAGGACAGGACTCATCGGGACAGGACTCATCGGGACAGGACTCATCGGGACAGGACTCATCGGGACAGGACTCATCGGGACACGAGTCATCGGGACAGGACTCATCGGGACACGAGTCATCAGGACAGGACTCATCGGGACAGGACTCATCGGGACAGGACTCATCAGGACAGGACTCATCGGGACAGGACTCATCGGGACAGGACTCATCGGGACACGAGTCATCAGGACAGGACTCATCGGGGGTCATCACGACAGGACTCATCGGGACAGGACTCATCGGGACAGGACTCACGACAGGACTCATCAGGACTCATCGGGACAGGACTACGACAAAGAATGACTACACAAAGAATGTGCTCGTATGTGAGAGCACGTCCACGATGGGGGACGTTACGTCTATGAGGACGGGTCATGGACATATTTGATGGACTGTGAAGAAAAACGATAGCGTTCAAACAAGTAGTCATCTGGAAACGACAATACATCCAATCGGGCCTCAACATTCTCTCCTCATGTGTTTAACAGCCTGAGAAGTGAAAGCGCTTCTTCATCGACAGGACGTTGAGGAACTCGCGCGTCATCCAGGTTTTGATGTCGAACAGCTGGCTGTTTTCATCTGGCTTGATTGACAGATACAGTGAGTAGCGTTTTTCTCTCCATGCGTTTATGGTTTTATTAAATCACGGTGAGTTCAGGGACTAGGACTTTACATTTGTGTGTTTCCTTCACGTCTCCGAGGAAGACGAGCTGTTTCTCAGACTGTGGACAGAAGATGTTTGTTTTTTTGGAATATTTTAATTTGCTTATTGAAGAACAAGACGTGTTAAATAGTAATAATCCAAACTAAAATAATCAAACTAACTACGACTACTTTGTTGTTTTGATCGCTGGCTAGTGGACATGACCCTGCTGTCAGGTTTGTGTATTTAAAGCCGCGGGCGGCGCCTTTTTACCCAGAAGCCCCAGCTGTGATCAGAGCTAGGTGTGGGTGTAGGTGATGAGGGGCAGCACCTGATGGGCTTTGTCCTCGTTCAGGTCGGACTGTGTTGTGGAAAGGTTTACTTCAATCCCGCTAAAGCTGTCTCCTATCTGCGCCTCGGCTTGAGTTACACCTGCCAACCTGCTTACCGGCTCAGCCAGGGAGGTGGTATCCACACCGAGGCCCGAAACAACAACACCTCTTTATGTAATGGCCTCTAATCCTCAACCCTGTTTTGGAACAGAGATTATCCACAGACTTTCTCAGAAGAACACAATGCTGTCCTCCAAGAAGAAGTCTTCAGCTCACCTGTGGAACATGTTGCAGCCTGTTAAGGGGTCGAGGTCACAGCTGGTCCCCTTAACCGAGCTTCCACCTCCTTTCATGTAGGAAATGAAACTCTTCTGCAGGTGAATCCTGGTTCCAGGTGAAGATGAATGGACCTAAAACCATGTGGTGGCGCCTCAACCGGCATGAACCCATGAACATGTAATAAATCTGTCTGGCCGAGCCTTTGAGACACATCACATCACATCACATTACATCACATTACATCACATTACATCACATTACATCACATTACATGTCATTTATCTGACGCTTTTATCCAAAGCGACTTACAATAAGAACATTTCAACCATAAGGACACAAACTCAGAAGAACAAGAAACAAGAAAGTGTGATTTCATCAAATAAGCCGATGTACAACTTGCTGTAGATAAGAACCATTATAAGTCCAATGTAAGTGCTGCAGTTAGTTAGTGTGTTAGTGGAGGTAGAGTCTGAAGAGGTGTGTCTTTAGTCTGAAGATGTGAAGGCTCTCTGTGGTCCTGATGTCTTCAGAGACCTCCTTCCACCATTTAGGAGCAGGACAGCAAAGAGTGGAGATCTAGTGGAGTGTTTTGCTCTCAGTGAGGAGGAACAAGCAGTTTATCACATGCAGAGCGGAGAGTGCGGGTCGGGATGTCGGGTTGGACCAGGTCCTGGATGGAAGCTGGACCCCGTCCATTCAATTCAATTCAATTCATATTATTTTGTACAGCCCGAAATTGCAAATTACAAATTTGGCTTTACAGTCTGTACACATACGACATCCTCTGTCCCGAAACCCTCCATCGGCACAGGAACACTCCCCAAACAATGAAGAAACCCTTCCAAGAGGGAAAAAAGGGAAGAAACCTCAGTGAGAACGTCAGAGGAGGATCCGTCTCCTGATGGACAGACTACAATGATGCCATGTGTACAGAATGAACAATATATAATACATGAGACTATATGACAGAATGATTCAAGTAACTGTGAGTAGTAAACCAGACGCACAGCAGGACCACTGCAGGGACCACCACCATCACATAGAACCAGCATCACATAGAACCACCATCACATAGAACCACCATCACATAGAACCACCATCAGATAGAACCACCATCACATAGACCACCATCACATCATCAGATAGACCACCATCACATAGAACCACCATCCCATAGAACCACCATCAGATAGAACCACCATCACATAGAACCACCATCAGGTAGAACTACCATCACATAGAAACCTGAGCCAGCCCTAACTATCGGCAGAATCAAAGAGGAACGTTTTAAGTTTTACTTTAAAAGAGCTGACCGAATCTGCCCCCCGGACTGAAAGTGGAACCTGGTTCCACAAAAGAGGAGCTTGATAACTGAAGGCTCTGGCCCCCAGCCTACTTTTTAAAACCACAGGAACAACAAGTAACCCAGCATCTATGGAGCACAGCTGCCTTGTAGGGCAATACGGTGTTACAAGCTCCTTAAGATACGACGGTGCCTCACCAGCAAGTGCCTTGTAGGTGAGGAGAAGTACCTTAACATCTATTCTTGATTTAACAGGGAGCCAGTGCAGAGAAGTTAATACAGGAGTGATATGATCCCTTTTCTTAGTTCTTGTTAATACACGTGCTGCAGCATTCTGAATCAACTGGAGAGGCTTAAGAGATTTACAAGAGCAGCCTGATAACAAAGAATTACAGTAGTCCAGTCTGGAAGTGACAAACGCATGAACTAATCTTTCTGCATCACTTGGAGACAGGAAGTTCCTGATTTTTGATATGTTACGTAGATGAAAAAAGGCAGTCCTTGAAGTCTTCTTTATATGCGAGTTGAAGGTCATATCCTGGTCGAAGAGAACTCCCAGATTCCTGACGGTGCTGCTGGGTACCAGAGCAATTCCATCCATAAAAACTATCACGTGACAGCTGGCTTCGAAGGCGCTCTGGGCTTATCAGGATAACTGCTGTTTATTCTGCGTTTAGCATCAGGAAGTTGCCGGTCATCCAAGTTTTGATGTCTCACAAGACATTCTTGAAGTCTAACTGGTCAGTTTCTTCTGGTTTGATCAACAGATACAGTTGAGTATCGTCTGCATAACAATGGAAGTTTATGCAGTATTTCCTGATAAGATCGCCCAAAGGAAGCAAATAGAGGGTAAATAAAATTGGTCCAAGTCCAGTGTGTCAGTATGCTTCTCGATAAAGTCATTCTCACTTCTGTAAATCTCTGTGTTTACATTCTGTGTGCCAACAGAGGACCTAACCGGACCAAACCAAAACAAACACGGGTAACCAAGGACCAGCTAAAGTTCTACAGAGGAGCCACAATGGAGAACCATATGAGTCGAGAGACTCCAGGGCAGCTGAACTGTGTGAGAAGAGAAACTCCTCCAATGTTTGTGTTTGTTTCACTTCGTCCACACACGAGTTCACAATCTACAACCGCGAGCCCAGAAGGGATTTAGGGGATTTGTGGTGACAACAACAACAACAGGAAGTGTTTAACAGCACTCGCCCACAGGGCAACCTGATGACATAACTGCTCCTTCCTGCTGGAGGACGGCTCCTCCGATGAACTTTGACCTTCGGAATCCACGAGGGTGGAAACACTCGATGTGTCGTGGGGGGGGCGAGTAAATGGTCAGAGGCTTTGAGGCTCATCTGGTGCCATAATCTGTTCAATTATTTGATAGATTCAGGATGGGCATCTAGCGGCGTGTGATCCCTCAGGGAAGACGCCACAGCACAGATTGCCTTGCGCTCACTTAGCCCTCATTAGCTCGTTAGGTCTTAACGAGATGACGCCGCAGCAACAACGCAGCAGGGGTTCCTCCTGAGGATTAACGAAGCGCCTCAGGATACACTTCACTTTGGTCCGTGAGGCTCACAGAACTCCGAGAGTAGGATGCGTTACACTTACAACGAAAACATTTAAGGCAAAGATGTATGAAGTAAGGACGAGAGGATGAAGATGTGTCCTCTTCAACTGCATCAAAGGACACACTGCAATCACCACATCACTGAGGATGTTTGCTGCGTAGTGAAGCTCTCGGCTCTGAAGAGTCTGCAGTGACTTTGTGATGGAAGCAGGTGATTCAACCCGCCAATAAAAGCAATGCTTCCTGCTGCACAGCCTGTAAGCGCGTTAGCCGTTAGCTGGGTAGTTAGCGGATGAGCTTCTTTGTGAAAAGACTAGCCGGGACTGGTCCTCCAGTCTTTGTAGGAACATACAAACACAAAGTCACATCTGAGTTTTTCTGAGCTTAAATCAATCAGTGGTTTGGGCCTGTAAACATCACCAGAACTCATTACGACGCCTGAAACATGAGAGCGTGAGTGTGAGCACGGGCTCCTGGTCTGATCCGGGATCAGCAGGACGCGGGTTCACATGTTGTTCATTGTGATATTATTTATTGTTCGTGTTGTTTACCATCATTGAAGCGGGTCTGTGTCCTCGCAGGAGGTCCTCGTGTCACGCCATCCTCTAATGAGACCCCAAACACGACTGACCCCGGAGCAGACCGCCCCCCCGTTCACACGTTCACCCAAATTATGTCCAAAACCAGGTCAGAGTGTTCACATCCAGACCGGTGTCCTCCTCTCCTCAAACCCCCGGCCCGCTGATGGTGAGTTTATCATGAGGCCATTTCACATTAAAAGTATTATTTGACAGAAGGGCTTTTAATTTGATGGGGTTCACATGACACATTTAATAACAGAATTGTTTCATTTATTTGTGTTTTTTTATTGTATTACATTGTATAGTTTCCTAATCTTAAATTATGTATTTTTATCACCAAAAACCTAAATTCTTTGGCCGAGTCAAAAGAACCCGATCTGATTGTTTTCTGCTCCAATGATTTTTATTTGAGGAGCAGTAAAAGTATAAAATACCGTTTAACAACAAAGACAAAAACAAAACATTCTTATTGTTTGTCTCAAGTCTTCCTGTCTCTTCGATGTTGACCGACCTGTCCTCCATCTGTCTCTGTGGAACTGTTGGATTAGAGGTCTTTCTTCTCAGGAAGGTTCCTCACTGAGTGAAGTGATAAGAGCTCTTCTATTCTCTAATGCTTCAATGCTTCCTTACTCAGCTCCTTTGGCACTGAAGCGCCCTTTTCTAAAGGAAAGGAGATCATTCTGTCCGTTAGCATCATTTTTGTTAATAAAGTTTTCCTTTGAACCTGGTTGTTTGTGTGTCTGCACGACTCACACTGTAACAACACATGAGACGCTTCTCTGCAGATGGACGTCCCCAACAAGCGTCTCCGTCCATCACAAGGACGCAGCTCAGTGGAAGAGGAGTCCATTCACTAAACACCACCTTGTCCTTTCCTAACTCCTCATCAACTCTCCTAACCACCTCCTCTTGACCCCATGACCTTCCCCACAGAGGTCAAAGAATAGTGGTTAGGAATAAAAAATATTAGGGGGGGATTTTTTGGACAATTTGAATGCAGCCCTGGACTCTGTCCTCGGGGACTTTGACTCACGATCAGGAGTTGGACAGCAGCTGGAAAGGCAGGTGATGTGTTCAGGTACCAGCAGGAGGTACGTTGACCTTTAAATCTAAACGTTGTGTTTATTGACGCCATTGTGTTTTAATCACTTCTTCTCCTCCTCCGTTAAACATGAGTGAGGTCAGAGGTTACTGTTGATAAAAAGGACCAGGTCAAAGTTCATCTGTTCTCTCCATCCAGCCTGATCTCCGAAACCTGTTCGTAAAAATGTGTACAAAAATCTTGAACATACAAATTTGTAGTGATACAAATAAATACGGGCTGCAACCGATGACGTCGCCCTGTTCACAGTGAACGGGGAGCTGCACGCCGTAAACACACTTAGTGAAGTCTAACCATGTAAAATAAACCTGTTATGATGCATTTCTAAGGAGAAATCAATGTTAACTTGTAAGAATAGAATAGTAACCCCCTCAAAACATCCAACATGGCGGAGAGACGTTCACTCAAGAATCCAACATGGCGGAGAGACGTTCACTCAAGAATCCAACATGGCGGAGAGACGTTCACTCAGGGGGCGTGGTTAACCACCGCCAGTTCGTATGTATTGTTACGAATTTCTATGTCAAATATTTCATACATTACATTTTATACATACATTTTTCCGAACAGGTTTTGGAGATCACATCAGAACCCTAAGGAACACTATTATAGCATTAACTGTCAGAATTAAAACTACAACTACCACAAGTATGATAATAATAACAATAAAGCTGACAACACACCAACATGTGAGCAGGAACACGTCAGAGAACTGAGCTTCAGTACAACTAGAGATGTGGAGACGTCGGCGTCTCTCAGGTTAGCATCACGCTAACCGTGGCCCCCAGTCCACAGCAGAGAGTTTGTGTGTGTCTGTGTGTGCGTCTGTTCTTCACGACCATGAATGCTGTGTTTGTGTTTGACTTCGGCGACAGATTTTCCCTCCGAGGTAGAAAACAGATACAGATTCTCGTGCTTCGAGCGCGTGACGAACAAATCGGACTGAAACTGAGACTCTGTTGTTTCATCTGAAGACACCTCCACCCTGCAGGAGACCAGTTACCCTACATGTGGGTCCCACATGTCCACACAAGACAAGACAAGACAACCTCCTCACAGGGGACATGAGACAGAGATTAGAGAGCAATCGAACAGGACCCACTGAGGAGGAAGATGAGGAACATAAGGAGGAGGAGGAAGATGAGGAGGAAGAGGAGTAGGAGGAGGAACATACGGAGGACGAGGAGAACATGTCAGCACTGACTGCACTCAGGCAGCGATGCCTTGCTCATGAGCGGCAAACACCTGCACTCGTTTCAGGTGGAACCACAAACTCTGCCTCAGCCGTCTCCTCTTCCTCTTCATCTAGATTCTACATGTCGGAGCCTCACAGTCTTTACGCTCAGCTGCCGAACGCAACCTGACGCTGAGGACTACTTCCAGCGGCGGAAGCGTCCTCATCCTGGATGTGAGTGATCAGGCCTTAACGAGCTACACGGCGTCCTGCGAGCTGTCGCGTGCGACCATGAAATCGTCTCTATCTGATGTCCTCGCAGCGGACCTCTGAGTCCAGGAGGGCTCGCCTGGTGCCCGAGGCCGAACTCATCAATCACGGTCCTCCTTCATCAGAGATCTGGTGTGGACGCTGCTTCATTTATTATGCAATAAATAAGTCTTTCATTCTTTAAAGTCTGTTCACGTGTTCACGAGGTTCTGTCATTGGTGTGTGTCCGTGTGACTGTATGTGTGTGTGTGTGTGTGTTTACATGTGTGTGTTGAACTAGAGACTGAGACCATAAACTCATGTTTACAATGTTTACTGAGGGAATAAATCAAGAGAGAAGTAGAGTCATTTCCTCAGAGACTCATAGAGTAGCCCCCTGCTGGTCACTACAGAGAAGTGGGAGCGTCAGAGGAGCCCCCTGCTGGTCACTACAGAGAAGTAGAGTCATTTCCTCATAGACGTCTATGGGAGCAGAGGAGTCGCCCCCTGCTGGTCACTCACAGAGAAGTCACTAGAGTCATTTCCTCATAGACGTCTATGGGAGCAGAGGAGTCGCCCCCTGCTGGTCACTACAGAGAAGTAGAGTCATTTCCTCATAGACGTCTATGGGAGCAGAGGAGTCGCCCCCTGCTGGTCACTACAGAGAAGTAGAGTCATTTCCTCATAGACGTCTATGGGAGCAGAGGAGTCGCCCCTGCTGGTCACTACAGAGAGGAGTAGAAGTAGAGTCATTTCCTCATAGACGTCTATGGGAGCAGAGGAGTCGCCCTGCTGGTCACTACAGAGAAGTAGAGTCATTTCCTCATAGACGTCTATGGGAGCAGAGGAGTCGCCCCTGCTGGTCACTGCAGAGAAGTAGAGTCATTTCCTCATAGGCGTCTATGGGAGCAGAGAGTCGCCCCTGCTGGTCACTACATAGAGTCATTTCCTCGCGTCTATGGGAGCAGAGGAGTCGCCCCTGCTGGTCACTACAGAGAAGTAGAGTCATTTCCTCATAGACGCGTCTATGGGAGCAGAGGAGTCGCCCCCTGCTGGTCACTACAGAGAAGTAGAGTCATTTCCTCATAGACGTCTATGGGAGCAGAGGAGTCGCCCCCTGCTGGTCACTACAGAGAAGTAGAGTCATTTTACATCACATGTCATTTATCTGACGCTTTTATCCAAAGCGACTTACAATAAGAACATTTCAACCATAAGGACACAAACTCAGAAGAACAAGAAACAAGAAAGTGCAATTTCCTCAAATGAGCTGATTTACAACTTGCTGCAGATAAGAGACGTTATAAGTACAGTGTGAGTGGTACAGTTAGTTAGTGGTTTAGTGGAGGCAGAGTCTGAAGACGTCTGAAGAGTCTCTGCGGTTCTGATGAAGACAGAAGACGTCTATGGGACAGGAGGAGTTGCCCTCTGCCCCCCTTAACAAAAGAAGCTTTGACTTCACGCTGAAGAACTGGAGGTTGAAGAAGGAAGCAGCAGAGGGAAACTCAGCGGCTGTCCCGGGGAGACGGGGTTAAAGAGCATTTCCTTGACGGAGACACGCAGCAGCTCGAGGTTACAGAAGAACAGATCTAATCTTTTATTGGGCATCAACCTCACGGTCAGACAGATCTACAGCCCAAAGGAGTCCTTCTGACAGGCCGATCAGCAGCAACCATCTCTGGCTCCGCTCGGCGTGCCGAGGAGTCGCTCCTTTGATAACTTTAACTGTGTGTGTGTGTTGGGGGGGAGGGGGATTAGATGCAGGGCTGCAGCCTGTAGTCCCTCCCCCCCTGCAGCTCTCCTCTATATATACACCAAGAGAGACGGAGAGGACAAGGCTCCCAGAGCCATTTTTCCCTCCTGTGTTGCAATCTGAGGACGCAGACAGGCAGAGACAGACAGACAGAGAGAGAGACAGGCAGAGACAGGCAGAGACTGAGAGACAGAGAGAGAGACAGGCAGAGACAGGCAGAGACTGAGAGACAGACAGAGACGGACAGAGACAGAGAGAGACGGACAGGTAACCCAGGGGCTTTGTATCTCCTCGATGATGGACGACTACACCTTCCCCTCCTGGATATACCTGGGCGTCCTGGCTGTGCTTGTGGGCGGCGCCATGAAGCGGCTCCTGGCGTCCCACCTGGGCCCCGCCCCCCCCCTGGTGGCGTGGCTGGGCGCCACGGTGCTGGCGGAGCGTCTGTGGTCCTTCTGCCTGCCGGCCGCTCTGCTGCTGGCGCTGCTGGGTCTCGCCTGCTGCCTCTACTCCGCCGCCAGGACCGGCCTGGAGCCGCCCGGCGCCGCCCTGCCGGCCCGCGGAAAGGCCGTCCTTGTCACAGGTAGGAGGAGGCCCCGCCCACTCCGCTTAGGTTAGTTGGTGTTGTCTTCTGATGGCGTGAAAGAGGAGAGAGAAGAATGTCCTCTCGTGTCTCTCAGGGCTTTAAACCTCCGTGAGGAGACGAAAGGTTCCGTCAATTCATGTGAGACATCAATGTTGTGTCAACAAGACGAGGTCACACTCACTGTGTGTGTGTGTGTGTGTGTGTGTGTCTGCTGTGTGTGTGTGTGTGTGTGTGTGTCTGCTGTCACTGTGTGTGTGTGTGTGTGTGTCTGCTGTCACTGTGTGTGTGTGAAACAACAGCCCAGCTTCCCTACAAGGGGGGGGTCGCAGGTCAGTGACCTGTGTGTGTGTGTGTGTGTGTGTGTGTGTGTGTGTGTGTGTGTGTGTGTGCTGTCAGTGTGTGTGTGTGAAACAACAGCCCAGCTTCACTATAGGGGGGGTCGCAGGTCAGTGACCGACTTTATGTTGTACGACTGCCTGATGGCCACAGCGACTGTGTGTGTGTGTGTGTGTGTCTGCTGTCACTCTATGTCTGCATGTGTGTGTGCATGTGTGTGTGTGTGTGTGTGTGTGTGTGTCTGCTGTCAGTGTGTGTGTGTGTGTGTGTGTGTCTGCTGTCAGTGTGTGTGTGTGTGTGTGTGTCTGCTGTCAGTGTGTGTGTGTGTGTGTGTCTGCTGTCAGTGTGTTTGTGTTTGTGTGTGTGTTTGTGTGTGTGTGTGTGTGTGTGTGTGTGCTGTCAGTGTGTGTGTGTGCATGTGTGTCTGCTGTCAGTGTGTGTGTGTGTGTGTGTGTCTGCTGTCAGTGTGTGTGTGTGTGTGTGTGTGTGTGTGTGTGTGCTGTCACTGTGTGTGTGTGTGTGCATGTGTGTGTCTGCTGTCAGTGTGTGTGTGTGTGTGTGTGCTGTCACTGTGTGTGTGTGTGTGTGCATGTGTCTCTGCTGTGTGTGTGTGTGTGTGTGTGTGTGTGTGTGTGTGTCGTTGTTCTTTTACCTCGTTGTTCGGTTTAAATCATGAATGCAGATATTTGCCGTTTTGCTTGAAACAGCCGACTCTTTTTTTTGGGCTTCCTGAAGCCAAACGGAGGAGGTGGGTTCGATCACTCGGCGTTGGGGGGGGGTGTGTGGCGTCTTTCATGACCAAAACGCTTCGCCTCATCTTCAATGTGGAACAAAGTTGAGGAGTTTCGCTCGTTTGCAGCATGTGGAGCCCGTCTGCTAAACTCACACATTTCAGAATAAAGGTCCACAGAAAGACGCCTGAGGAACTTTCCTTTTGAACTTTAACCATATCTCAGCGTGGCCGACGTGGTGTGGGAGGACCTTTGAGGGCCAGAGTCCAAGATGGACTCAGGAAGTAGAGGCTCCGTCCCCTTGTGGCCCCAAAGGTGAACAGCACCCCAGCCCTCCTTCAAAGACCTGGAGCTGGATCAGACTTGTATAGTAACTAAAAGTCCAATTCAACAATGATGATATATAGCAAATAACTGGCTCAGCATCGAACGACTACGGTTCCCATGAGCCTTTGCAGGACGAGCTCCTCTCGGGGGCATGTGAGGGAACACTGAGGGACTTTGGACGAAGGTGTGGTTCAGCGAGGAGATCTGGGTCACACAAACACCGATTGACACACTGCTGAGTGAAGATTGGCGAGTTGAGAATGAAGTCCCATAACACTGTAATAAACGCCGAGTCACGTTTAACCAACTCACTGAGATGAAACTGCACTTTCTCGAGTTTGTGTCCTGGTGGTTGAAATGAACTTATTGTAAGTCGCTTTGGATAAAAGCGTCAGATAAATGACATGTGATGTGATGTAACGTGTTATAATACGGGTAGATGAAATCCAGCATTGTGATTGGTTGAGAGTGAGTGGGCGGGGGGCGTTATTGGGCGATAATGTACCGTACCCGTTCCGTAGATTCAGTTTGCAGCTCGGTGGCGATCGCTGGAAAAACACCAGAAACAAATGTTCAGTTTGGGGCAACGCGAGCTTTCACCACCGGGCCGCCGATGTGGGCGTCAGCGGCGTGGATGAATGAGACGGAGCCAGGGGACCCCATGCTGTTTCCTCTAGGCTACTAAAATGCGATACACAACGTGGCTGATGCTATTTTGGGGTGAAGCTCTTTATTTACTATTTACTATAATTTTGCTGGTAACCGTATTATAAAATCAATAAGGTACTTGAGGCAGTACTTTGTCTGCAATAATGTAACAGTTCGAGGGGTTCGGGCTGTTCGGGAGGATTTAACAACACCCCCAAACTATCACATTACCGGACGATGAAATACAGCCTCTCGTACCTTATTGCTTCAGTGAACTGCAGCCCCACTTTGATCATCGATCACGCTCCTGATTATCTTGTGATTAATTCAGAGGTGGGCGGGACCTTTGGGAATAAACCCCCAGACAAAGAGGCCAGATCTTCCCTCGCATTGTTCCGGTTATTTTCTGTCAAGCTTCGGTCTCAGGAGACGTCTCTGGTCCAAAGGTTTAGTTACACAGCTGCAATGAAAGAAAAGCAGCAGAACACAAATTACACTAAGTTCATTCCTCTTCACGTTCCTCTCTTCCCTCCTCATTTTATAAATATACATCGTCTTATTTTGCCGCATTTCTGTTTCTCTTTTTCTTAACTTGTCTCCCCACACTGCTCCTCTCTGTACTTAATTACTCCTTGTCTCTGTATTTAAATACATTTTTGTATTTAAATACTTCTTGCTCGCTGTATTTTAGTACTTCTTCCTTTCCGCTTCATTTCAACAGAAGATTCTCTTTATGTGAATTCAGACATCACACCTCAGCGTATTGTAGCAGCTACACACACTCTGACTATAGCCAGCATTGCGTAACAGATTGCTCCTTGTTAACTCCTCCTCCCGGTCACATGACCTCTGCTCATGGCACAAGTTTCCAAGCGATGAAGCAATGAGGACCGTCTCTCCAAGAATATGATTCTACTGCCTCAGGACCAAGAGCAGGAGAAGTTTACATGTTGAATATTTGGAGACACAGCAGATAGCAATTTCATGAGAAAGACATCAGGAGAACTAGATCATGAGAACAACATCACGAGAATGAGATCTCAAGAACAAGAACATGAGAAGAAGTTCATCAGAACTCCACCATGAGAACTCATAGGCCTTCCACATCCAAGCAGAGAAGAACTCGATTGGGGTCAGAAAAGGAGAGTATGTTGGTGAGAGTGGTGGAGTCATGCTGCATCCTGAGAACGCCATCGTGAGAATAAGATTATGAGAACGCCATCATGAGAACAAGATTATGAGAACGCCATTATGAGAACGCCATCATGAGAACAAGATTATGAGAACGCCATCATGAGAACACGATTATGAGAACGCCATCATGAGAACACGATTATGAGAACGCCATTAATACGATTATGAGAACGCCATCATGAGAACACGATTATGAGAACGCCATCATGAGAACAAGATTATTATGAGAACAGAAGAACGCCATCATGAGAATAAGATTATGAGAACGAGAATAAGATTATGAGAATCATGAGAACACGATTATGAGAACGCCATCATGAGAATAAGATTATGAGAACGCCATCATGAGAACACGATTATGAGAACGCCATCATGAGAACAAGATTATGAGAACGCCATCATGAGATCATGAGAATTATGAGAACGCCATCATGAGAACACGATTATGAGAACGCCATCATGAGAAACACGCCATCATGAGAATAAGATTAACGCCATCATGAGAACACGATCATGAGAATAAGATTGAGAACGCCATCATGAGATTGAGATCATGAAAATGGCATTATGACAGTGTCTACCCTCATTGACTCACCAGCTCATCTCCTAATCACCTCATCCCCTCATTACCTCATCCTCTCATCCCCTCATGTCCTAATCACCTCATCCCCTCATTAACTCATCCTCTCATCCCCTCATTAACTCATCCTCTCATCCCCTCATTAACTCATCCTCTCATCCCCTCATCTCCTAATCCCCTCATCCCCTCATTAACTCATCCCCTCATCTCATCCCCTCATCCCCTCATTAACTCATCCCCTCATTAACTCATCCTCTCATCCCTCATTAACTCATCCTCTCATCCCCTCATCCCCTCATCCCCTGTGGAAGTGATGTCGTTGGAGCTGTGAAGACCTCCAGCTGGACTGCAGCACATGGCTCTGCTTGAGGCTTCTTAACGCACATCTTTTCACACGCAGCTGCAGAGCATCTTGGGATTTAAAGTAAATATTTGCTTTACTTATTGTCTGCAGAAGCTTGTCAGGTCCTAAATAGATGAGAAGTTAGACACCACGGGGTCACAAAGACACACTGAGGAGGGTTAAGAAAAGAAGCAGCTGTCGGCTCGTAACCCCTCGTGTCACCCGATGGGGCCTCTTTTGCAGATGCACTTGTTCAAATCACTCATCCGGAGTCCTAATGAGACTCTGGCTCTGGTGAAGATGGAGCTGAAGTGCAGATGTGGAGGCCTCCGCCCAGAGACAGATGTGTTCTGACCTCTCCTACGCCTACAATCCACGTTTGTTTCTCCATCCGAGGGGGCCAGATGGAGCCCTCAGTGTCGTTGCGTAACACCGCGTCTCCCGTGGCAACAGCAGCCCCCCCAACTTGCCTGTTTTGGTGGAGAAGAACCCCCGTCTCCGAAGTCCAGAAGAGGCTGACGGAGGCCCTTTCTCTCTCTCTCTCCCGGTCTCTTCCTCACCCCCCCCTCCCTCTCCTCTCCCTGGGATATGGAGTGAGACGTCTCTCCCTGGCGCGTCTCTCTCAGACACAAAAGGAACAAACAGAGTGAGTTACTGCCTGGGACCTTAACCCCGTCTTAGAGCTCCATGCAGCTATAAAAAGGTCCTGGTGTCGTGGTTCTGATCTGCTCAGGATCTCACATGCAACCCACCTCATGAAGACACGTAAACACAAAGCTGCAGCACGTGTTGCACAATCAACTGTAGAGTCTTTTATCCAATGTAGCAGCGATGGGATTGGGGAACATCTTACCCCCTGACATTCACTTCATCATTTCATACAACGTGACGCCGGATCATGTCCAAACCTGCCGACTCGGAGCGT
The DNA here is from genome assembly GCA_014132575.2 of Gasterosteus nipponicus. Classification (NCBI taxonomy): domain Eukaryota; kingdom Metazoa; phylum Chordata; class Actinopteri; order Perciformes; family Gasterosteidae; genus Gasterosteus; species Gasterosteus nipponicus. The sequence goes on from BMAF01000005.1 coordinate 24,510,866, forward strand.
CCGCGGCAGCAGGCTGACGTCACCAAGCAGGTGAAAGGTGATCGCTGTAACCTGACATGCTGGCCCGCTTCTAACCAAAAACAGCAAAACACCCTTTAAAGTACCTCATCCTCATCATAAAGTGTTCAAGTCAGAGAGTGAAAGTATGAAATTAATAAATGTATTTACCAGGGCTGTCAATAGATTAAAAAAAACTAATTAATTGCACGTTTTGAAATTCATTCATCTCGATTAATGGAGATTAAAGAATGTTGTTGTTGTTGTCACAATGTTGTTTTTAACGAATATTTTTCTTCTAAAGACTAAATCTTGATAGTAATGAGTAATCACTTTACAAAGCGTGTATTTCAGACCCTGGTGTTTAATTGTTATGTTATTTTAAAGACAAAGCGACACACATTTGAGCATCACGGAGGCGCGTTGAACTGACTGTTGTCCTCGTGCACGTTGATCTCCCCACATTCAGCAGGACGTTTTCAAACCGGCGTCTTTTAAGCCTTTACCTGGCGGTGGTCCTCTGCAGACTGTGTGCCGCGCGCGGGGTAACCTGAGATGTTGAGGTGGAAGTAGCCTAGCAGCTAGCTTAGCATATGTTGACACGTGGAGTGATCCGCGCTCAGGTTCATTTGACTTCCGATGCAAGAAGCTCCATCTTGATGTAACTGACTGCAGATTGCTGCTGTTTCCTTTCCGCTGTCCAAGTAAACAAACGTTAACAAACGTTAAAATATTTCGTTGCATTAATCTCGGCCACATTCTATCGCTTAGGTTCAGCCCTAATAGTTGCCTATTAGTACACTGATGATCATCTGCTGTATTGTGTTACTTAAGCAGCTGCTGATGAGCAGGTCCTCGTGTCCCTGCAGGATGTGACTCTGGTTTTGGGAACGCAACGGCAAAACATCTGGACAATCTCGGCTTCGAGGTGTTCGCCACGGTGTTGGACCTCTCGGGAGAGGGAGCCCGAGAACTGGAGAGGAGCTGCTCCCCCCGCCTCACCCTCCTTCAGGTGGACATCACCCAGCAACAGCAGGTCCACCAGGCCCTGCTGGACACCAAGGCCAAGGTGGGCCTCAAAGGTAACCAGCGTCTGCTGGCGCCAAGCAGCCGGGTCCAGATGTGTGTTTGTTGGTTCGGCTCACTGTGTTTCCACTGTTCACACCAGCCAACGAGGACTTTCCAAGAAACCACTGAGGCAGGAATGGAAACAACTCAATAACTGTTGAATTGATTTAAGAGAAGAAACAGAGGAGCGACTGAGGAAGTGTGAGAGGGGGAAATGACTGAGGGTGATTGAGGATTAAATGAGGAGTAATGAAGATATTTTGAGGAGTCCAAATCGCCTTTTCTGAATCGTCTGATCCATTGGATCCATCTAAATCCTTCGACAGCCCTCCTGACCACTCAGACGCAAACACGCTGGAGAGCAAAGACGGCTTGTTTGTGTGGCTGGTTTCCACCCCGACCGTCATTCAAAAGCAAAAAGAAGCTCCGTGTCATGTGGCCGTAAGGTAACAGGACACCTCAATGAATAAAAACACAAAATAAGATAAGAAATTCATTGTAGCACAACGAAAAGAAACATTATTGAAATAAGAATGCAAAAGTGTTTTTTATCAATGGCAGGTAGATCCAATTTTGAAATAAATTCAACATGACTCAGTTGTTTTTTGTAATGAATCAGTCTTATTTTATTCCCATGTAGTCTTTTTTCAGTGGACAGGTTTGACTCGTTTCACCTGGGCGTCTCCTCCAGGTGTCTCACTGCCCGGTTCCTTGTTATGTCTCCTCGGCTCTGGAACACTTCACACCAAAGCAAAAGTTCCCTCAGTAGCTCGTAACCACAACACAGCAAAGCATTGTGGGTCGGAGGCGCTGATAAGGCTCATTGACAATGGCAGCAAGACAAACAGAAAGTCTTACGGTCCAACAGACAGACAGACAGACAGACAGACAGGCAGAAAGACAGACAGGCAGACAGACAGACAGACAGGCAGACAGGCAGACAGGCAGACAGGCAGAGAGACAGTTGAGTTTAAAACAATACTTTATTTTCCATCAACAAACGTTATATAATAAATAATAAATAATATATAATCAATTGATCGGTAGTCGATCTGGAATCCGGCTCCGCCCACCCGCTCAGGATCCTCCATTCGGTCCCGGTAGTCCTCCCCCCTTCTTCCTCAGTCTGAAGACCTCCTGCTGGGTGACGTCTCCATGTCGAGCAACGCGTCGGAGAAGAAGTCCTCCAGGCCCTCACCTGGCCCGCCCCGAACCTGCTGAGGACTCGGACTCCCCTGTCCTCCCCTCTGCTCGCCGCCCCCTCTTTGTCTGAGAGCCTCCTCTGATGTCTTCCTCTTCAGGTGGGGGACCTTGAGCTCATCCTCCATATCCTCCCCGAACCCCCCCCCAACTCTCGGAGGGTTTCTTCTCCGGACAAACACACATAACAAACATCGAACCCCTCGATTCTCAGCTTGATCACCAGGTGAGGACCATCTGTCTCCTGTGAGACACCACATGTCTCAGCGGAGGAGACCTGCAGCCTGAAGACACCTTCCTTATCTGGGACACAACTTTGCCCTCCTTCGCCAGCTCTCCGAGCACCACCTCGTCCCGAATGGACGGCGAAAGAGAGAGACAGACAGAGAGACAGTGAGACAGACAGAGAGACAGACAGGGAGACAGAGAGACAAAGAGACGGACAGACAGAGAGACAGACAGACAGACAGTCACTCACACAGTGACTGTCTCAGAAACACAAAGATCTTCAGTAGTACCGTGTTTCCTTCAGTAAACCAGACATGTAACCACCAGGACGTGTTCCTCACCCTCTCATCTTGTGTGTCCTCAGGTCTGTGGGGTTTGGTGAACAACGCCGGCGTGTGTGTGAACTTTGGAGACATTGAGCTCTCTCTGATGTCTAACTTCCGTGGCTGCATGGAAGTCAACTTCTTCGGCACGCTGAGCATCACCAAGAGCTTCTTGCCGCTACTGCGTCAGGCCAAAGGTCGCATCATCACCATCTCCAGCCCAGCGGGTGTGTTACCGCCGCACACGCACACGTTCAGACTGTTGTGACGTGAGAATTGGACGTTGTCACGGTGACCTGTCTTTGGGTTTAAGGACTGCCAAAATAAAGGCTTCAGTTCATCGATTTGGCCGTCGCCATCTTGTTTTTTTGACACCAGTGAACAGGATATGACCATATATGGACTGAGGTTTTGTGGTCTATTAGTAACCTGTCAATCAGAGTGTAGTCCCGCCCTGCAGCTTCTCCTGCTAACGGTCTATTTGTCTTTGAACCCGTAACTCATGTTTACAATGTTTAGGACTAAACATCTCCCGAGTGGAAGCTCATTGGTCAGTGTGCGTGATGTCTGATGATGTCTGATGATGTCATGGTGATGTCATACCCGTGTTTCAGGTGACCAGCCGTTTCCCTGCCTAGCAGCGTACGGAGCGTCCAAGGCAGCTCTGAACCTCCTGGTCAACACACTGAGACACGAGCTGGAGCCCTGGGGGGGGTCAAAGTGTGCACCATCCTGCCCTCCTCCTTCAAGACCGGTAACACCACCCACTTCTACACCACCTGTATCTACACCACCTCTACACCTCCTCTACCCCACCTCACTGTGTCAACTAACTGTGTCCTCGTCATGAGATCCGATCGTGTTATCATCCATGGTCATTGATCCACAGTAAGAGCCCCCCCCCCCCTCACAGTCCTCGGGTCCTGGTTCAGGTGCTGGATGTGAGTACAGACACGGTTGGTTTTCATTTCACCAGGAGACCAAAACGCCAAAAAACGCTTCCTTCCTTCCGTCGGGGGAAACTGGAGGCACTCGTTCGTAAAGTTCTGGTCCCAGCTCCGACTCTGAGACCTGCTCACTCGTGCATGCTGGGAAGTCCCGTTGCCGTGGTAACCACATTGCTCTGTGTCCCCCCCCGCAGGTCAGTCCAGTAACCACGCCTACTGGGAGCAGCAGCACAAGCAGCTGCTGCGGACTCTGCCGCCGGCGTTGCTGGAGGAGTACGGCGAGGACTACCTGACGGAGACAAAGGAGCTGTTCCACCTCTACGCCAGCCAGGCCAACACCGACCTCAGCCCCGTCACCGACACCATCGCCCGGGCGCTGCTGGCGCCGAGGCCGCGGGCACGCTACTTCGCCGGGCCCGGCGTGGGCCTCATGTACTTCATCCACAGCTACTGCCCCCCCTCAGCCTCAGCAGCCGCTTCCTCCAGAAGCTCTTCCTGAAGAAGAGGCTAGCGCCGCGCGCCCTGAGGGACCCGCCGGGCTTTGACCCAGACCTTGGCCTCGGCCTAAACAACAACAACAACAACAACAAGTAAGAGGAAGAGGTGGAGGAGGAGAAGCTGAAGTAGCTGGTCTGCAGGAGGACCAGAGCTGTCCTTCTGTACATGAGCTGCTCAAGGGGTTTCTGCCCCCCCCAACCTCCCTGGAGGTCAAAGGTCAGCCGGAAAAGTCTTCCCCTTCAGTCAGCAAGATCAGCTGACTTTACGTGCCTTCATTACACACAGAGGAAAGATGGCGGATCTCTGCACATAATTACGTCCTCACATCTCAGTCACATGACAAACATTTGGTCCAATGAGCTTTAGAGATGTCATCATTATTAATATTTGGGACCCTCTGAGTGTATTGTTTATTGTCTGCTGCGAAGTGACAGGAACAAGAATCCTTTCAAAACAAAAGTGTATTTAATTCATTTTATCGTCACAACCAAAATATTTTCAATATTGTTTCATTTTGCTTTTCAGACTTTTGACTGTTACAATAAAAGCACAGATAATAAATGTAGATGAATCAGATGGTTTATGTTTGGTTTGACTTTTCATCCTCGTTAAATATCTCCTGGTTTCCTGTTTGGTTATGATCCAATATTTGAACGTAATTACAGTTTCAGTCACACCATAAAGCTCCAAATCAATACGCTCTATTTGTTGTAGTTCAGAGTCGTAAACAACGATGTTAGAAAGTCAATCTTTTTCAAATAGGTTTGCACCTTTATGAACTTTTTTATGTTCTGTTTTTATTCTGCCCATGTTTTATTTTAATCTCTCTCAAACTGTGAATTTTGTATTAAATGAATATAATTTTTTTAAACAATGCCACAATTATGATGTTGATGGTTACTTGCTTTGTCTTTGATCGAAATAAAGTTGCTTTTCAGACTGTTGAAGTTTGAGTGCAGATATTTTTCATAAACGTAATTAAAACACATCATTTTTATTATTTGGGGGTTTTTTGTTAAAAAAAAGTCAGCGTGTGCTTTTTTTCACTGAGATGAAAATATAAACCAAATTGAAAGATACATCTAACTAAGGTCTTAAGGACCATGCCGTTTAAGCACCTTGCTCAAAAATTGCAATCCCATGATGAAAAGGTCATATGTCTATTTGAATGATCTGCGTGTTTTAATATATGACCTTTATTATTTTGAATTATTCTCATACATACATAGTAATTGTACTGTAGTACTGCATCACAATGTGTGTCCGTCCCTCTGGTCCGTCTATCGTCTTCCTGGTCTGCCTGTCTGGCCCGTCTCTCTGGTCCGAATCTCTAGTGCGTATCCCCGGTCCGTCTAGCCACCCTCTTCCTGGTCTGTCTCTTTGGAACAGTCTCTCCGGTCCGTCTAGCCACCCTCTTCCTGGTCTGTCTCTTTGGAACGGTCTCTCCGGTCCGTCTAGCCACCCTCTTCCTGGTCTGTCTCTTTGGAACCAGTCTCTCCGGTCCGTCTAGCCACCCTCTTCCTGGTCTGTCTCTTTGGAACAGTCTCTCCGGTCCGTCTAGCCACCCTCTTCCTGGTCTGTCTCTTTGGAACGGTCTCTCCGGTCCGTCTAGCCACCCTCTTCCTGGTCTGTCTCTTTGGAACAGTCCCTCCGGTCCGTCTAGCCACCCTCTTCCTGGTCTGTCTCTTTGGAACCAGTCTCTCCGGTCCGTCTAGCCACCCTCTTCCTGGTCTGTCTCTTTGGAACAGTCCCTCCGGTCCGTCTAGCCACCCTCTTCCTGGTCCGTCTCATTGGAACAGACCCTCTGGTCCGTCTCTCTGGTCCGAATGTCTAGTCCGTATCTCTGGTTTGTCTCACCACCCTCTTCCTGGTCTGTCTCTTTGGAACAGTCTCTCTGGTCCGTCTCTGGTCCGAATGTCTAGTCCGTATCTCTGGTTTGTCCACCACCCTCTTCCTGGTCTGTCTCTTTGGAACAGTCTCTCTGGTCCGTCTCTCTGGTCCGAATGTCTAGTCCGTATCTCTGGTTTGTCTCACCACCCTCTTCCTGGTCTGTCTCTTTGGAACAGTCTCTCTGGTCCGTCTCTCTGGTCCGAATGTCTAGTCCGTATCTCCGGTTTGTCTCACCACCCTCTTCCTGGTCTGTCTCTTTGGAACAGTCTCTCTGGTCCGTCTCTCTGGTCCGAATGTCTAGTCCGTATCTCCGGTTTGTCTCACCACCCTCTTCCTGGTCTGTCTCTTTGGAACAGTTTCTCCGGTCCGTCTCTCTGGTCTCTAGGAACCGTCTCTTCAGGGCCAGCTGTGTGTCCTCAGACGCTCTGTGTTGGATCTGATCCAGGGTCAGTGTGCCTCCACTGTGTGAGTGCTTCACCTCCAGCCCCGGTAGGGGTCGATGGCGGCAGTCCAAATGTTCTCCTCCATTAAAATATATGGTCTGTGTAAAAGCCTGGACCCCCCTGGCAGCAGCAGCAGCAGCTCTGGACCCAGTGGTGGAAATAACTTACATTGTTCAAAGCTCAGTGGGACTCCAGCTGGGAGTCGCAGAGTTCAACTGTAACACACACACGCACAAACCATTACACCATCCAACTGGAATGAGCTAATATACTATTAAATATAGGTGCTTCCAGTTGTCTTTATTAACATATTGTGTATCTGAAGCGGGTGTTTTTTTGTCTGCTTGTTCTTCCTTCATTGGTATATTAATTTAAATTTGTACTAAATAATGATGGCCAGAAAGTCCCACCTCCCGCCGCCAGGTGTCACTGTAGTATAAATGTGTTTCCTGTCTCCTTCTGTGGTCTTTAGATTCCTGCTAACTTAGTATTTCTTTAAAGCTTAAAGTTAAATTGAGATTCTGTTTCCTGCGGTAAGGAAAAATATTGTGGCAATAAACCCAGTATCTGTATCAGAATTATTATTATCATCATTATCAATAATGAAAAATGTTCCAAATGAAATGGAAGTTATGTGACAAAATAATACTGTAGATACCTCATTAATTAATACATGTATGATTAAGTCTTCTTATATTTTAATAACATTCAAATGTTTAGTTGTCTTCCTTCGAGAGTTTATGATATTAATAAATAAATACAAATTATACAAGAGGTTTAAGAGAAAACAATCCTTTAAAATATTCCAAAAAAGTCCACTCACACATTTTAAATTAAATACAAATAATTCTGGTTTTAAGAGGGAAAAACTTCTTAAAATATAAAACCACATTAAAAGGCTCACAGGTGGAATGTATTTGGTAAAAGCTACAACAGATAAAACATGACATTCCTCTGTGCTACATGGACACAGAGGGACAAAGTTATACTTTAGATCAGTCCTCTTGGAATTCCTTTAGGAGCTTAAACTCATCTACAGCACGAAAGAATAATAGTGTGTTTTATTATTGCAAAGGACCACAACGTTAAATCTGGGTTGAGGTTATTTTCTAAACGTGATCAGCTTCTAGAGATGAAAATTCGAGGATGGAGGATCCATTCAGACTTCCTTTATGTCTTTCTATAAACTGAGTGTAGCGACTGATTCTTGTGTAACTATAGCAGAGAATCCATCGACGTGAGACCAGCAGCACAGAACCATCAAGCTATCAATTCATCCAACCATCAACATCCAACAAACCATCAACCATCAAACCACCAATTCATCCAGACATCCCACCATCGACCCATCCATCAAATCATCAATCCATTCAGACATCCAACTATCGACCATCCGACCATCCAAACCTCAAACCATCCATCCGAGCATCAAACCATCCAACCATCGACCCATCCATCAAATCATCAATCCATTCAGACATCCAACTATCGACCCATCCGACCATCCAAACCTCAAACCATCCATCCGAGCATCAAACCACCAACCATCCAACCATCGACCCATCCATCAAATCATCAATCCATTCAGACATCCAACTATCGACCATCCGACCATCCAAACCTCAAACCATCCATCCGAGCATCAAACCTCCAAACCATCCAACCATCGACCATCCATCAAATCATCAATCCATTCAGACAACCAACTATCGACCATCCAAACCTCAAACCATCCATCCGAGCATCAAACCACCAAACCATCCAACCATCGACCATCCATCAAATCATCAATCCATTCAGACATCCAACTATCGACCCATCCGACCATCCAAACCTCAAACCATCCATCCGAGCATCAAACCACCAAACCATCCAACCATCGACCCATCCATCAAATCATCAATCCATTCAGACATCCAACTATCGACCATCCGACCATCCAAACCTCAAACCATCCATCCGAGCATCAAACCACCAAACCATCCAACCATCGACCCATCCATCAAATCATCAATCCATTCAGACATCCAACTATCGACCCATCCGACCATCCAAACCTCAAACCATCCATCCGAGCATCAAACCACCAACCATCCAACCATCGACCCATCCATCAAATCATCAATCCATTCAGACATCCAACTATCGACCATCCGACCATCCAAACCTCAAACCATCCATCCGAGCATCAAACCTCCAAACCATCCAACCAACCATCCATCAAATCATCAATCCATTCAGACAACCAACTATCGACCATCCAAACCTCAAACCATCCATCCGAGCATCAAACCACCAAACCATCCAACCATCGACCATCCATCAAATCATCAATCCATTCAGACATCCAACTATCGACCCATCCGACCATCAAACCTCAAACCATCCATCCGAGCATCAAACCACCAACCATCCAACCATCGACCCATCCATCAAATCATCAATCCATTCAGACATCCAACTATCGACCATCCGACCATCCAAACCTCAAACCATCCATCCGAGCATCAAACCTCCAAACCATCCAACCATCGACCATCCATCAAATCATCAATCCATTCAGACAACCAACTATCGACCATCCAAACCTCAAACCATCCATCCGAGCATCAAACCACCAAACCATCCAACCATCGACCATCCATCAAATCATCAATCCATTCAGACATCCAACTATCGACCCATCCGACCATCCAAACCTCAAACCATACATCCGAGCATCAAACCACCAAACCATCCAACCATCGACCCATCCATCAAATCATCAATCCATTCAGACATCCAACTATCGACCCATCCGACCATCCAAACCTCAAACCATACATCCGAGCATCAAACCACCAAACCATCCAACCATCGACCCATCCATCAAATCATCAATCCATTCAGACATCCAACTATCGACCCATCCGACCATCCAAACCTCAAACCATACATCCGAGCATCAAACCACCAAACCATCCAACCATCGACCCATCCATCGAGCCATCCCATAGAGCCATACAACCACTCAATCAATCTATTCGGCCATCAACCCCATATGTTAGAGATGAACCTGGATCAGTTTCTTAGAGAAGAGGTTTCGCAAAGAAACAGAAGCATCTTTTATTTATTTATTCCTCTCGTGAGTGAACAAAGCTTTGGGGAAAGAGATTTATCAAAGCCAAGGTGTACAGGTGAGGTGACAGAGAGCCCTTCCATCAACTGAACAACAGTTTACTTTGATTGTCACTGAGCACCAGAACGACGAAGCGAACATCTGTACTGACCACCTCACAGAGACCCGCTGCCGAGCTCGTCGCCGTGTTGCCCTTTAAAACTGTGCTTTTGATAATCAATCCCTTCGATGGATCCGACCTTTCTGCAAAGCACGGAAGTCAGAAAAGCCCCATTGGCTGAGAGGTTCTCAGAGGAGGTCCTCAGGAGACATAGATTCCTCTCTTGGTATAAAATGATCCCTGTTCAAACCTCTTCAAAGGAAAAGGGTTTTTAATGCTGGTCCTCTGTGACCCTCCCAAAGGACAGGCATTGAGCCCGGGGGAGGGTTCTCAGGAGGACGCCTGAAAACAAGGTGGGACGTCCATCCTCTGCTGCCGGAGAGTCTTATATCCGTACATGGAAGTTACTGCGGACATAAACAGAAACATGATGACCTTCAGCTGTTAGACCAAAGGTCCTCCAGAGGAACGGATTTCTCACTGTGAGACACCCTACAGGTTCACATCCGGCATTAGTACCTGAGGAAGTCCGGAGCCTTTGAGACCATGTTCTCGAAGTCGGAGAAGGAAAGCTTGCTGTCCCCATCAAGGTCGGCCTCTTCCATGGATTTGTTACAGACCAGTGTGACTTCCTCTGGCGTCAGCTCTCCTTTGGTAAGCTTGTTCAGGGTCTTCTTCAGGTCCTCCTTACAGATGAAGTTGTCCCTGTTAAAGTCTGGAGCACAAGATCACGCTGAGGACCAACATACCGGTCTGTCTGCCTGTCTAATAGTTTGTCTACTTATTACCTCTCTGCTCATCTGTCTCTCTACCTAACTACCCGTCTCCCTACCTCCTGCCTGGTCACTTATCACCTGTTAACCTCCGTCTTACCGTAGATCTCGAAGGCTACCTACCTACATGTTTTCCTGTCTATACTTATCTATCTACCTGTCTACCTGTCTACCTGTCTACCTCCTGCCTCGTCAGCTGTTGATCTGTCTTACCGCAGATCTTGAAGGCTACCTACTGTGATGTCTCGAGAGGTCGGGACCATGAGATGAGGCGTAGGTGCAAAAAAATAAGGACAAATAATGAATCAAATACTTTTTTAAATCTTGTCTTGATCCAAAAAAAGGACCAGCCCTCTCAGGACACCACACTAACTACCCGTCTACCTGTCTGCTAGCCGTCCTGTCTAGCTACCCTACCAGTCTACCTGTGTACCTCCTGCCTGGACACACATAACCTGTTGGTCTTGGTCTCACCGTAGATCTTGAAGGCGTAGATGGTCTTGAGTTCTCTGGGCGAGGTTTCACAGAGAGCGGAAAACATGTCAACAAAGTCGTTGAAACTCAGGTTCCCGTTTCCATCCTCAGAGAATGTTTCCACTATTCTGTCTCTGAACGGGTTCTCCTGCCACAGGTTAATCACAGGGACAGTCTTAACTGACTGAGTAAAATGTTTGAAAGTAATGGATACAAGTGATTATCACAGGTGAAAGGTCACAGGTGAAGGGTCACAGGTGTACAGAGGACTACCTACCTTGAACTCCGGCATAGTGACAATGAGCGTGGGAGGAACCCTGATGTCGGGGTTGTTGGTGTAATCCAGAGGCACAAGGTGAGGAGCGAGTTCACGATATCGTCCGTGTAACCTTAAGGTTGATCATGTTACAATAAAGCAGCTGCACAATGTTCCTCTCAGGATGAACGCTGAGAACTTTATCATCCATCAGGACAACAACATACGTTTCTTAATATTTATACACACAATATAATGTAACGTAATAATGTTTTTATGTTTCAATTCATCACATTAGAGATGTATGTTTTTGTATTTTGGTCTTTGGTTCTCTTAATGCCCTAAAATGGGCGGGGCTTCAGCATAAAAAGGTGATGTCAATCATTTGATCATTGGTCATTTAATTATACACTTTTATTGATGAGAAAAAACCTTTTTCAGAACCTTTAAGTTTCTCTCTAAAGCACGGGTGTCAAACTCAAGGCCGAATCCGGCCCGCCGGATGACTTGTGAGATTTACATTGCATTTCAATAATTAATAATTCTTATTATTCGGGCGGGTAGATCGCCATGAGTTGGATTGAAAAGTTGAGTGAAAAGCAGCTTGCAAGCTGAAAAAGTTTGGGGACCCCTGCGTTAGACCTTCTCGACCACGGCGTTTCTCCAGGCAGCAGCGTCCACTTGAAAATGACCATTCACGCCATCCGCGCCCCCACCTCCCCCATCACTTTTAATGGTCTGGCCCGTATCTGGGCAGTATCTGGCCCAAACCTAAAATGAGTTTGACACCCCTGCTTAAAGCACCAAATGTCTGATTCTGGTTTAAAATGTGAAATTTCTAATTTATAGCTGACCCGTAGCCCCGCCCCCTCCCTCTCAATGGATGACGGTGCCTCGTCATGGTGACCTCACCTCAGGATCTCCTTCCTGGTGAAGAAGGTGCAGTCCTGTAAACAAACACAGACGTCACAGATGCGCCGCTGCTCCTCTGGGAGGATCTGCTTTCACAGCATCACTCAGCATCACATGCAGCGGGAGGCGCTTCGGCCAATCGCCGGCCGGCACCTCCTCCTACTTTCAATTAGGGTGATGGATGTGGAGGGGAATCTGCTCATGCCATGACGTCATCACAGTATGATAGTAATCATTACTAGTGTGAATGCTGATGCATGCTAATGTTCCACCTGAAAGGCCTCCAGCTGCTCGTCGGTGAAGGTTGTCTGCTTGTTGCCCATCCTGCTCGGCTGCCTCTCCCATCACACTGGACGTACCGCTGATCTCAGGTCGGCTTCTGCCCATTCAGGACGACATCCGGTCGAGCAGTACGCGTGCACGAGGTTCTGCTCCTTTGTGTCCTTCGGGTCCCAGCCTTCCGATTCAGCGCAGTGGGGAGGAAGGTGATTTATAGAGGGGAGGGGGGGGCAGTGTGGTGCCTTCAGGGGCTCCTCGGATTAAAGTCCATCTGTGTTAAAATGTTACAAATCACTGAGAAATACACATTGAAAAGTTCACATGCTAATGATTATAATGATATGATGAAGATGATAGAATAAATATGATGATAGAATACAAATAAAATAGTATGTTTATGATTATTATAGTCCTAATTATAAACATAACCATACTATTTTTACAATTATTAGATTGTTAACTGAAGAAACCACAAGGAGAAGGTCAGAGGAGGATCCGTCCCCTGATGGACAGACTACAATGGATGTCATGTGACAGAATGAACAATGTAAAAGATGAACAATTCATTCAATTCCAAATGATACAAAGAAAGTTTAAACTGCACTTCTGGGGGTGAAAGGACTTTTATTTGTAATCTGACTTTTCCGGGTCGTGGCATCACTGAGTGCTGCCCTGCACATCCTGGCCAATCACATCTCCAGAGTTATGATCATTTACAATTTATAAAATGCAGAAGCACGTGAACATGGGGGGGGGTTGATCAGTGTTGGCTTGGGAGGGGTGTAATCATGTATCTCAAGCAGTTTGAGCATTGGGGGCGGGCCTAAGCTGCAGCAAACAGGCGGAGAAGAGTAGCCATATATTTTTAAATTTAAAATCTTTTCCAGAGAGAGTTGATAGAACCAGTAGTAAATAAGTAAATATTAACCAAAGTTATAAGAGTGAGAACAGGCTGCTCTTAATTGTAACTCTTTACTCAGGTAACCCAGCCACGCTTTCTCCCCCAGGTTGTTCCCCTCACATGAGTCCCCCGGGTCCTAGCTCCTCCCCTACTGCGTCTTATAAACATCAATGAGCATTGTGAACGTCCTGGTACCAACATACATTTATAACAAATACCACAACTCCTGAACCGAGACGCTTTATGTTACCTGATGAAAGTAAAATGTTTCTGCCGGTACATTTTTTAATAAGTGTTAATTACTGTGTAAATGGAATACTGATAAAGCACCTTATTTTCATTGTTTGCATAAATACAAGTGAACAATACACTACTTTTTTAATTAATGATATTCTCTTAGGAATAATCACGATTAGAAATGGTCATTCTTACCCACATACGCTAACAACTAATATAAACAGTACACACGCTGTATATTCACGCACAGTGTTTGTCCTCTTGTTTTAAATAGAGGATCTCTGTCTTGGTTCGTCCTCAGCTCAGAGTGAGCCCTCCTCTTGCTGATACTCTGGTCGGAGGATCTTTGAAGGCATTGAAAGGCATGATGGCCGGCAGCGCGTGGAGGTCAATGGTGAGAGGAGATTAAACCCGATAGAACCCGATAGAACCCCGGAGGACGGTTGGACCCGAGTGTCTTTGATTCACGCGTTACATCGGAGGGTATCGGTGTCTTTCCGGTGCCACCGGGAGTTTCTCCTGTATTACCGGGAGTCACGCAACCTTCCTTCCGTTAGCATGTTAGCTAGTTGTGTGTCCTTCAGTGGAATGAGTGTAGCTAAGCTAGCTGGATGAGTGTAGCTAAGCTAGCTGGGCTAACAGATCTTTAAGTGACTGTTTTACTTAAAATACCCGTTTCCCATGTTGGAGCGAGGGATCCATCGGCACCGGTTTAAACCAGTGCCGAGAAACGGTAGCTTTCCGTGACGTGAGTTAACCCCTAAAACACAATGTTTTAAAACATCCTCATATTTAAGGTCAACTTGTAAGTTGGGAAAAATCATAGCTCCTAGAAACGTAAGTTCATTAAATATTTCCGAAGAAGAGTTCTTGTTTTTTAATTCGGCATATTACAAGAAATCCGCCGTGCAGGTTTGAAATAAAGTGAATTTTAAGCCAAAACAAAACTTTCAAAAGAAAACAAACCGTGAGCCAAAATTCATCTTCTTCATTTTATCCCCCAAATGTCTTAAATGGTAAAATGATATATTGAATTGATTGGAAATAACCCCAAAGAGATGCGTTTTAATATTAATGATATTACTATTGGTGATTCATATTCAGATTCCGTGTGTGTTGATCAATGAGCATCGCCTTGTTTGTGTGAGCGTTAAAATGACCTTCATGTGACTCCAGCTGTCCCAAGTGGTGGCGAGATCCGCCAGGAGAACCAGCCTGTCCTCCGCTTCCTTCTCCAGAGGGGTGAGTAGGTCCCCAACAAGACACCTGCTGACACATCAACACCCGGACACCGACAGACGCACACAGTAACACAAACCGCCGCCGGCACACAGAGACATTAGTCGAGATCATCCACGTCCGGTTGTAAGAAATGGTTGACGGTCCCAGTGGGGATGCAGTGGGGATGCTGTGGGGGTGCAGTGAGGATGCAGTGGGGATGCTGTGAGGATGCTGTGGGGATGCAGTGGGGATGCAGTGAGGATGCTGTGAGGATGCTGTGAGGATGCTGTGGGGATGCAGTGGGGATGCAGTGAGGATGCTGTGAGGATGCTGTGAGGATGCTGTGAGGATGCTGTGGGGATGCAGTGAGGATGCTGTGGGGATGCTGTGAGGATGCAGTGGGGGTGCAGTGAGGATGCTGTGGGGATGCTGTGAGGATGCAGTGAGATTAAGATGCAGTGGGGATGCAGTGGGGATGCAGTGGGGATGCTGTGGGGATGCAGTGGGGATGCAGTGGGGATGCTGTGGGGATGCAGTGGGGATGCTGTGAGGATGCTGTGGGGATGCAGTGGGGATGCAGTGGGGATGCTGTGAGGATGCTGTGAGGATGCTGTGAGGATGCTGTGGGGATGCAGTGAGGATGCTGTGGGGATGCTGTGAGGATGCAGTGGGGATGCAGTGAGGATGCTGTGGGGATGCTGTGAGGATGCAGTGAGATTAAGATGCAGTGGGGATGCAGTGGGGATGCAGTGAGGATGCTGTGGGGATGCAGTGAGGATGCAGTGAGGATGCAGTGGGGGTGCAGTGAGGATGCTGTGGGGATGCAGTGGGGATGCTGTGGGGATGCAGTGGGGATGCTGTGAGGATGCAGTGGGGATGCAGTGGGGATGCAGTGGGGATGCTGTGAGGATGCAGTGGGGATGCAGTGGGGGTGCAGTGAGGATGCAGTGAGGATGCTGTGGGGATGCAGTGGGGATGCTGTGAGGATGCAGTGAGGATGCAGTGAGATTAAGATGCAGTGGGGGTGCAGTGAGGATGCAGTGAGGATGCTGTGGGGATGCAGTGGGGGTGCTGTGAGGATGCTGTGGGGATGCAGTGAGATTAAGATGCAGTGGGGATGCAGTGGGGATGCAGTGAGGATGCTGTGGGGATGCTGTGAGGATGCTGTGGGGATGCTGTGAGGATGCTGTGGGGATGCAGTGAGGATGCAGTGAGGATGCAGTGAGGATGCTGTGGGGATGCTGTGGGGATGCTGTGGGGATGCAGTGGGGATGCAGTGAGGATGCAGTGGGGATGCTGTGGGGATGCTGTGGGGATGCTGTGGGGATGCAGTGAGGATGCAGTGAGGATGCTGTGGGGATGCAGTGGGGATGCAGTGAGGATGCAGTGGGGGTGCAGTGAGGATGCTGTGGGGATGCAGTGAGGATGCTGTGGGGATGCAGTGAGGATGCAGTGGGGATGCAGTGGGGGTGCTGTGGGGATGCAGTGAGGATGCAGTGAGGATGCTGTGGGGATGCTGTGGGGATGCTGTGGGGATGCAGTGGGGATGCAGTGAGGATGCAGTGGGGATGCTGTGAGGATGCAGTGGGGATGCTGTGAGGATGCAGTGAGGATGCAGTGGGGATGCAGTGGGGATGCAGTGGGGATGCTGTGGGGATGCTGTGGGGATGCTGTGGGGATGCTGTGGGGGTGCAGTGGGGGTGCAGTGAGGATGCAGTGAGGATGCAGTGAGGATGCAGTGCCTCGTTGCTGCGGCTTCGCTGTACTGATTTATATCTATTTATGACACATTGATATTCAGCGCACATTACATGTCATTTAGCAGACGCTTTTATCCAAAGCGACTTACATCACACTTTAAACCCATGGCTTTTTTTCACATTTTTGCCCGGGGAGCAATTAGGGGTCAGGTGTCTTGCTCAGGGACACTTCGACATGGAACATGGGGCAGCCTGGACTCGAACCACCAACCTTGTGCCTCCCAGCACACCTTCTCTAACCCCTGCGCCACGACGACCCCTATATCTGTTATCTATAACAGTAATAAATAAAAGATTCATCTACGAATTAACCCACAGCAGGATATTAAAGCTACATGGAGCCAGCATAGCATTTGTTTTACACGACTATGTGAGGGAGCAACGGTGCTTTCACGTTTGATCTCGTGCACTTGAGGCTGTGATGGCGTGCTGGTAGCCCCGCCTCCTGTCAGTCGATGCGTGCATGGCGGAGCAGTGAGCGCGCTCTGATTTCACGCTACTTAAGGAAGTATCGATAATAAGAAGTGAAATCGTGTTAACGTACAGGTATAACATTACATTCCATGTCAACATCTGTAATAGAACACACCGTTTATGTTGCTTCCTGATGGGTGTTAACGCCCCGCTGCCTTAATGTAACTTGTTTTATTTATAATGAACTAGGGCATTAACCTTTTATCAGTGTCAATTAAACATGACTGCTTATGTGTAAAGGGAATATTGCTGTTTGCACCACGCCGTTTGCTGCAACGTGATTGGACGTCCACAACAAGTAGTCTTTGTTTTTTCTCTCATGGAAGACGATGGCAGAAAGTTAACTGTCTTTAGGGGGGTAAGCCCCGCCCCCGTCACGCCCCCTCCCCGCCCCCTTATTATGTTTTCATTATTGTATTTGTGAAGGTTCAACATTAGAATTATTATCTTCATTTTATTTTCACTGTTCAATGTTTTATCATTTTCATCAATATTGATTTTAGTTTCACTGTTCTATTTATATTCTTTAACTAATGATGTCATTAAAACAGATCCAGACCGTCACACTGATTCCCGGGGACGGGATCGGACCGGAGATCTCTACCGCTGTCATGCAGATCTTTGAGGCGGCGAAGGTGAGTGAGGTCACACACCGTCATCCAGATGTGACGAGCAGCAGGATCCCAACCTGCGCGTCTCTGCCTGCAGGCTCCCATCAGCTGGGAGGAGAGGAACGTGACGGCCATCAAAGGGCCAGGCGGCAGGTGGATGATTCCTCCTGATGCCAAAGAGTCCATGGACCGCAGCAAGATCGGGCTGAAGGGTGAGGACACGTTCTGTAGTCCAGCGAGGAGAAGAATCTCACAATGAAAGCGTGGTAGATCCAGCAAAGTTAACTTTCTTCCAGTGCACATCTGGCTCGATTCATTTGTGTTAAAACAACCTCAAAGTACATCCATAAATTCTAAGAAACATCCCTGTCATCGGCCCTGAACTCATCACGGACCAACATGAAACTGTGACGTCATGTGACCATCAATCAGACATGATTCACGTGTCTTTTTTAATATCTAGATCTACATTTTGTTTTCTAATATTCACACTGATTGATAGATTTCATTGCTTCACTAAATAGATTTGACTTGTGTTTGAATGATTTCATACTAACCGAGTGATTCAGCTTCTGCTCGTCAGGGTTCTGTTTCCAAAGAGGAGACTGATTTTCATTTTACTGACGGGTCTGTTCTTCTCCAGGACCCTTGAAGACCCCCATCGCCGCCGGCCACCCCTCCATGAACCTGCTGCTCAGGAAGACCTTTGACCTCTACGCCAACGTGCGACCTTGCATCTCCATCGAGGGCTACAAGACGCCGTACACAGACGTCAACCTGGTCACCATCCGGGAGAACACGGAGGGCGAGTACAGCGGCATCGAACACGTGGTGAGCTGCAGATAACAAATGTCAGAACCAGAACAGAGGACAACATGGTAATGTTCTCACTTTCACTGAGCAGAGCCTGAACGCATCATAATGTAACTGAAGTGAACCTGTCACATGATCAGAGGCCCAACAGCTGTCTGTCTGAAGCTTGTGACAATACACAATCACATTTAAGATCCGGGCGGGATGGTGTACCTGCCCTCCTCACCTGTAGGTCCGCTACCTGCTGAGGACGAGAGCCTCCTCTTTGTCTTCAGGGTAAGCAGGAGGAACCCGGTACGGTCCAGATGTGGAACACTTTATACAAACTGTCAGCTTCAATCCAAATCAAAGTCGTGATGAGCGAACGTTCCATCTTTTCAAGAGCATTCAGGTGTGAGTGCAGGTTCTCAATGGCTGTCACATGACCAAATCGTCGGTACAGATCGGTCCGCTGGCAGTAGGCGTCCCCGTGCATGTGTGATGTCACTTCCTGGCCAATCAAATGGCTCCATTCCCGTTATTTCTCTCCCTTGTCTGGAATGACCACTTCCTTTCACCTATGACCACTTCCTGTCTCCTTTCACCTATGACCACTTTCTGTCTCCTTTCACCACTTCCTGTCTCCTTTCACCTATGACCACTTCCTGTCTCCTTTCACCTATGACCACTTCCTGTCTCCTTTCACCTATGACCACTTCCTGTCTCCTTTCACTTAGGACCACTTCCTGTCTCCTTTCACTTAGGACCACTTCCTGTCTCCTTTCACCTATGACCACTTCCTGTCTCCTTTCACTTAGGACCACTTCCTGTCTCCTTTCACCTAGGACCACTTCCTGTCTCCTTTCACTTAGGACCACTTCCTGTCTCCTTTCACCTATGACCACTTCCTGTCTCCTTTCACTTAGGACCACTTCCTGTCTCCTTTCACCTAGGACCACTTCCTGTCTCCTTTCACCTATGACCACTTCCTGTCTCCTTTCACTTAGGACCACTTCCTGTCTCCTTTCACTTAGGACCACTTCCTGTCTCCTTTCACTTAGGACCACTTCCTGTCTCCTTTCACTTAGGACCACTTCCTGTCTCCTTTCACTTAGGACCACGTCCTGTCTCCTTTCACTTAAGACCACGTCCTGTCTCCTTTCACCTAGGACCACGTCCTGTCTTTCACTTAAGACCACGTCCTGTCTCCTTTCACCTAGGACCACGTCCTGTCTCCTTTCACCTAGGACCACGTCCTGTCTCCTTTCACCTAGGACCACTTCTTGTCTCCTTTCACTTAGGACCACTTCCTGTCTCCTTTCACCTAGGACCACTTCCTGTCTCCTTTCACCTAGGACCACTTCCTGTCTCCTTTCACCTAGGACCACTTCCTGTCTCCTTTCACCTAGGACCACTTCCTGTCTCCTTTCACCTAGGACCACTTCCTGTCTCCTTTCACCTAGGACCACTTCCTGTCTCCTTTCACCTAGGACCACTTCCTGTCTCCTTTCACTTAGGACCACTTCCTGTCTCCTTTCACTTAGGACCACTTCCTGTCTCCTTTCACCTAGGACCACTTCCTGTCTCCTTTCACCTAGGACCACTTCCTGTCTCCTTTCACTTAGGACCACTTCCTGTCTCCTTTCACCTAGGACCACTTCCTGTCTCCTTTCACCTAGGACCACTTCCTGTCTCCTTTCACCCAGGACCACTTCCTGTCTCCTTTCACCCAGGACCACTTCCTGTCTCCTTTCACCCAGGACCACTTCCTGTCTCCTTTCACCCAGGACCACTTCCTGTCTCCTTTCACCCAGGACCACTTCCTGTCTCCTTTCACCCAGGACCACTTCCTGTCTCCTTTCACCCAGGACCACTTCCTGTCTCCTTTCACCTAGGACCACTTCCTGTCTCCTTTCACCCAGGACCACTTCCTGTCTCCTTTCACCCAGGACCACTTCCTGTCTCCTTTCACCACTTCCTGTCTCCTTTCACTTATGACCACTTCCTGTCTCCGTAGATCGTTGAGGGCGTCGTCCAGAGCATCAAACTCATCACCGAGGACGCCAGCAGACGCATCGCTGAGTACGCCTTCGAGTACGCCAGAAACAACCAGAGGGCGAGCGTGACGGCCGTCCACAAGGCCAACATCATGTGAGGCATCGGGGGAGGGACAACTCAGTCTCTTTGTAATGGACCACAGCACTGAGACCTTCTCCCCCCCTTCCCACAGGCGGATGTCAGACGGCCTTTTCCTGAGGAAGTGTCGCGAGGTGGCAGAAGGCTACAAAGACATAAAGTTCACAGAGATGTACCTGGACACCGTGTGTCTCAATGTGAGTCCCCTTGTCCTGTGCCTTCCTCACGGCCTCTCGTCCCTTCTCACCACATGCTGCTCTGTCTCCAGATGGTTCAGGACCCCACGCAGTTTGATGTCCTGGTGATGCCCAACCTGTACGGAGACATCCTCAGGTCTGTCTCTCTCTGTCCCTCCCTCTGTCGCTCTGTCCCTGCCTGTCTGTCAGTAACACCTCTCTGGGTTTCAGTGATCTGTGTGCCGGTCTCATCGGAGGACTCGGTGTGACTCCCAGCGGAAACATCGGCGCTAACGGAGTCGCCATCTTTGAATCGGTTCGTTTCTCTTTGTGGCTTCATTTGATGACAAAGGGTCACATGACACTTTAATTCACTTCCTGTCTCCGTGCTGCAGGTCCACGGAACCGCCCCCGACATCGCCGGTCTGGATTTGGCCAACCCCACCGCCCTGCTGCTCAGCGCCGTGATGATGCTGCGTCACATGGGTCACCATGACTACGGCAACAAGATCCAGACGGCCTGCTTCGACACCATCAGGGACAAGAAGGTGAGTCGGGGGTCTGAGGATTAAATGTAACAGGAGGAGCGTGAGAAGAAGTAGGAGCAGGTGGAGGTGGAAAGTGTCTGATGCGGATGTTTGTGTCTCAGGTTCTGACAGGAGATCTGGGAGGAAACTCAAAGTGTTCCGAGTTTACAGCCGAGATCTGCCGTCGTATCCAGGACCTGGACTGACGCAGCAGGAGCCTCTGTGGGGTCTCTGCCCCTCTGAATGGAGCCGTTTCCATGAAGAGCGGCTCTATGTATATTTTCTGAGGAGGCGACGAAACATTCACCGCTCAGACACAAATGTCTGATGACCAAGAGCTCTCTGCTTCGCTTCTCACGTTTGTGTTTATTTTTAACGGTGGTCGACCGTAATTTATTTATTGTTTCCTGTTGGTCTCCTGCCGCTCTTCAGATTCATAGACAACACACATTAAACATTTGTGTATATGTATGTACTTATGTGTGTGTGTATAACATATATACACACACACAGGAATGAGTGTGTGTCAAGGAGGCTTCTGTTCACTCATTAAACAGCTGATTGGCGACATCACACTCTAGACCTCTTGTTTCATGAAGACTATCATACTTTAGTGGTATTCTATATTTTATCCATGAGCAGAAAAAGTACTCGTCTTGAGAAATGTTAAATGTTATTATTGTATCATCAATTAATGATCTTAAACCGTAAGCTTAAATCCATGTTTACACTGATGACTGTATGTAAACTCAAACGCATGTGAACATGTAGAATAATGCAAAGTAAGTGCCTTGCGTATTGTAGTGGCCGTTTGTCCTTGGGACCAATAAATGATTACGTCAAAGGGCCACTGATGCACCGACTGTTTAGTTTCTTTTACGCAGCAAGAGAGCGGATTGTCAAGACCGATCTATACTAACAATATATAACTCACCCGAGGCTCCTATTCGCTGTGCTGGTAAACCGTGTCACCCGGGTGCATACTGATCAGTCCTCAAATTAACCACAACTATGTATACTTAAGTATAAAAACAGAAAACTTTTAATTAATGGCATCAAAACTAAATAATTAAATAACAAAATAACAATTGCAACTTAATAGCTCCCACACGTATTGTTCTTAAATATAAATTGAATTTACTCGTACTACATTTCTAGTTTCTTTTAATCCTACAATATATTTCCGAGTAATTCATGTACTTTTACAGGTTTAGTAATTTTACAGATAATATAAACTAATGAAGTATTCTAAATGAAACCACCATCAGTACAGAAAGTGCTTTATTGTATTATATTGTATGATGAATTTAAGTTCATCATACAATATCCTATTAACAGTTACAACAGCGCAGGAGTTTTTCACATTAAAGACATTCTGCTTTTGTGCCGAAACAAATATAGAAAATAAAACGTTGTGTGATTGTCGAAAGGCGGAATAATGAACAAACATGCATTATACTTCTATACTATCTATTCTATACTCTACACTGCTATAATAGTATTTGTACTTTTACTGAAGTAACCGCCCCTCGTGGAAACCAAAGTAGTTCTAGTTTTATTGTGAAAGGCTCGTACCGGATGCGTGGTGGTGTATTCACGCCCCCTGAACGCGGAGTGTTTGTCTGCTCCGCCTCGCCGGAACCAGAACCAGCGGGCCGGTCCCGTCAGACGATGGCGAAGACGTACGACTACCTGTTCAAGCTGCTGCTCATCGGGGACAGCGGCGTCGGGAAGACATGTCTCCTCTTCCGGTTCAGCGAGGACGCCTTCAACACCACCTTCATCTCCACCATCGGTGAGTCGCTGGTGACCTTTGACCCCTCCGATCAGTTACAGCGTGGTAATGATCATTAGTTGTAGTACTTTCAGAGGGTATTTACCGTGTGGTATTAGTACTTTCAGAGTGGTATTTACTGTGTGTGGTATTCAGAGGGTACTTTCAGAGGGGGTATTTATTGGTATTAGTACTTTCAGAGGGGTATTTACTGTGTGGTATTAGTAGGGGTATTTACTGTGTGGTATTAGTACTTTCAGAGGGGTATTTACTGTGGTATTTACTGTGTGTGGTATTAGTACTTTCAGAGGGTATTTACTGTGTGGTATTAGTACTTTCAGAGGGGTATTTACTGTGTGGTATTAGTACTTTCAGAGGGGTATTTACTGTGTGGTATTAGTACTTTCTGTGTGGTATTAGTACTTTCAGAGGGTATTTACTGTGTGGTATTTACTTTCAGAGTGGTATTTTGTGTGGTATTAGTACTTTCAGAGGGTATTTACTGTGTGGTATTAGTACTTTCAGAGGGTATTTACCGTGTGGTATTAGTACTTTCAGAGGATGTCTTGCATATCTACAGGAGTTTTGTA
>BMAF01000005.1:24912665-24960984 GCA_014132575.2 Gasterosteus nipponicus
GGGGAGATGAGGGGGGAATGAGGGGGGATGAGGGAGGGGTGAGGGGAGTGATGAGGGGAGGATGAGGGGGAAATGAGGGATGAG
Source organism: Gasterosteus nipponicus (assembly GCA_014132575.2). Classification (NCBI taxonomy): domain Eukaryota; kingdom Metazoa; phylum Chordata; class Actinopteri; order Perciformes; family Gasterosteidae; genus Gasterosteus; species Gasterosteus nipponicus. The sequence goes on from BMAF01000005.1 coordinate 24,912,750, forward strand.
GAGGTGAGGAGGATGAGGGGAGGATGAGGGGGGAATGAGGGGAGGTTGGGAGGGAGGTGAGGGGAGGATGAGGGGGAGGGGATGAGGAGGTTGAGGGGGGGGTGAGGGGGTGAGGGAGAGGATGAGGGGAGTTGAGGGGGGAAATGAGGGGGATGAGGGGTGAGGGGGGATAAGGGGTGAGGGGGGAGGGGGATGAGGGAGGGGGAGGATGAGGGGAGGTTGAGGGGGATGAGGGGAGGCTGAGGGAGGGGTGAGGGAGGATGAGGAGAGGTTGGGGAGGCTGGAGGGGGAATGAGGGGGGATGAGGGGTGAGGGGGATAAGGGGTGAGGGGAGGGATGAGGAGGTTGAGGGAGGTTGGGGGGGAAAATGGGGAGGATGAGGGAGGGGTGAGGGAGTGACAGGTTGGGGAGGTTGAGGGAGGGATGAGGGAGGCTGAGGAGGGTGAGGGAGGCTGAGGGGGAATGAGGGGGGGGGAGGGTGAGGGGGAATGAGGGATGAGGGGGGGATGAGGGGAGGTTGAGGGAGGGGTGAGGGGAGGGATGAGGAGAGTTGAGGTTGAGAGGGAATGAGGGGGGATGAGGGAGGGGTGAGGGGAGGTTGAGGAGGGGTGAGGGGGGAGGATGAGGGGGGATGAGGGGGGATGAGGGAGGGGTGAGGAGGATGAGGGGGATGAGGGAGAATGAGGGGGGATGAGGGGAGGGGTGAGAGGGGGATGAGGAGGGGTGAGGGGGGATGAGGAGGGAGGGGGGATGAGGAGGGAGGTGGGAGGGGAGGATGAGGAGAGGTTGGGGAGGCTTGAGGGGGAATGAGGGGGATGAGGTGAGGGGGATAAGGGTGAGGGGTGATGAGGGGAGGTTGAGGGGAGGTTGAGTGGGGGAAATGATGGGGGGATGAGGGAGGGGTGAGGGGAGGATGAGGGGAGGTTGAGGGGGGATGAGGGAGGTTGAGGGAGGGGAGGGGAGGATGAGGAGAGGTTGGGGAGGTTGAGGGGGAATGAGGGGGATGAGGGTGAGGGGGGATAAGGTGAGGGGAGTGATGAGGGGAGGCTGAGGAGGTTGTGAGGGGGGATGAGGGGGGATGAGGGAGGATGACGGGGAGGTTGTGAGGGGGATGAGGGGGGATGAGGGGGAGGAGGGGAGGCTGTGAGGGGAGGATGAGGGGGGATGAGGGAGGTTGTGGGGAGTGATGAGGGGGGATGAGGGAGGATGAGGAGGTTGAGGGGAGGATGAGGGGAGGATGAGGGGGGATGAGGGGAGGTTGAGGGGAGGTTGTGAGGGAGGATGAGGGGAACGAGGGGGATGAGGGGTGAGGGGGGATGAGGGGGAGGTTGGGGGGAGGTTGAGGGGAAATGAGGGGGATGAGGGAGGGGTGAGGGGTGACGAGGAGAGGTTGGGGGAGGTTGAGGGGAGTGCTGAGGGGGGATGAGGGGGGATGAGGGTGAGGGGGATGAGGGGGGGATGAGGGGTGAGGGGGGATGAGGGGTGAGGGGGCGGGGCTGACGAAGGCTGATGTCAGCGATGGTTGTGACTCAACATGAGTCGGCACTTCCTCTTCCTTCGTCTCAAGTTATTGAGTTTTCTTAAATGTGTCTTGTTTTTTCTTTCAACACGAGCTAACGTTGAGTTCTGTGATGTAAAACATCCGTCATGTGACTCTGAGTGGATTTTATCTGAACAGAATGTTTAAAAATATGAATGTTTTTATGCCGTAACACACATCTGGGTGAAAGAACTCTTTTTCCTAAAACATATATTATATTATTCCCTTACGCCGTCAAGTTCCGGGTTACTCTAAAGAGGATCCAGGGGTCACAATTCAATTCAGACATGACTGGTGAGGCGTCACATGTAATAAACGTGTAATTCTTCTGCAAATGGAATCAAATTTGAGCCTAAAATTGATCTGAATCAATCATCTAAAATCCTCAGTTCATTTTTATCCCAAACCCGTCTGTGTGTGTGATGGTGATGGTGTGTGTGTGTGTGTGATGGTGTGTGTGTGCGTGTGTGTGTGTGTGTGTTAGTGTTATGGTGTGTGTGTGTGTGTACATGTTGTGTGTAGGTAGCCAATGTGTGTGTGTGTACATGTGTATTATAGTATGTGTTATGGTATAGTATGTGGTGTGTACATGCGTATTATGGTGTGTGTGTACATATGTTAGTGTTATGGTGCGTGTGTGTATGTGTATTATGGTGGTGTGTGTGGTGTTAGTATTATAGGTGTGTGTGTATGTACATATGTGTGTGTGTTAGTGTTATGTGTGTAGTAGTTGTGGTGTGTACATGTGTTAGTGTTATGGTGTGTGTGTGTGTACATGGTGTGTGTGTTATGGTGCGTGTGTGTGTGTGTGTGTGTGATGGTAATGTGTGTGTGTGTACATGAGAGCAGGAGCCCCTGTTAGTATTTATGACCTGGTTATTTGGGGTCTGGAGGGGAGGAGTTAGTGTGTGTGTCTGTGTGTCTGTGGTCTTTTTTTCATTTTTTTAACTTGATATGAATGATAATGACGGGGTCCTCACGTAATCAATATTCTTCATCATCATCATCACCAGTACAGTTTGTTTACCCTGACTGGAAGTCAGCTGTCTGACAACCGACCATGTGGAGTGTTTCCCAGAATGCCGCTGGGTTCACTGATCCAGTAACTGATGAGACCTAATCCCTGCAGCCGCTCAGTGATGATGAGAAGGTCCTGATGAAGACGAGTGAGGAGGAGCAGTGACCTGATAAAGATCACGTCTGAGCTCTGAGGAGATGAGAAGGTCCTGATGGACTAACGGTCCACATTCAAATCTTCTCACTGAGGAGAAAGTGATCTGACCAATCACAGTCGACTACGTAACATCGAAGAGTGCGGGTTGGAGCCCGGAGGCTCTACTGAAGGACTTCACCCAGGTGCATTATGGGAAAGGTAGGATCCAGTGTGCTTGGACCTCTACGCCTCTATTGCTCCATTATCCGTTCATACGAGGACAGAGGAAAGAGAGGAAACAGGACACATGACAGAGGAGAGAGGAGGAGGAGAAAGGGGTAAAGCAGAAGAAGGATGAGGAGAAGGAGGAGAAGGAGGACAAGGACGGTGTAGCTGGACAAGGAGGACGAGGACCGAGAAGACAGGCTCTTTGTTTCTGAAACAGTGGCCCTGCAGGATTCCAGATCTGATCCAGGCAACCAGGGAGGAAGAGGAGGGGGAGGATGGGGGGGGTCGGAGGGGTCACTGTGATGTCACACAGGAAGTCAATCATCCTCACAGTGTCATCTGTGACAGATCTCAGGTCAGCTGATATTAACCCTCTACAATAGAAACAGAGACAACTCATCACTCCTCTTTAACTCTCCTCACTTCTGCAGACCTGTCAATCAGCGTGTAGCCCCGCCCTAAAGCATCCCCTGCTTGATGGTCTGTTTGACTCAACATGGACCATAATCTACGAAATGAACATCACGCTGTATTGAAGACTTGAAACTAGAGACTGAGGTGTTTACTGAGGGAATAAATCAAGAGAGAAGTGGAGTCATTTCCTCATAGACGTCTATGGGAGCAGAGGAGTCGCCCCCTGCTGGTCACTACAGAGAAGTAGAGTCATTTCCTCATAGACGTCTATGGGAGCAGAGGAGTCGCCCCCTGCTGGTCACTACAGAGAAGTAGAGTCATTTCCTCATAGACGTCTATGGGAGCAGAGGAGTCGCCCCCTGCTGGTCACTACAGAGAAGTAGAGTCATTTACTCTCCCAAGGGAGAGTGCTGCTAGTTTCACTGAGAGCTCCAAACACAACATACAGACTCAGACCAAACAAACAAGGCTGTGTTCACTTTGTAGCACTTACATTGTACTTATAATGGCTCTTATCTATAGCGAGTTGTAAATCAGCTTTTGCCGAAATGCACTTATTGTAAGTCGCTTTGGATAAAAGCGTCAGCTAAATGACGTAATGTTCACTTTGCACTGCAGCAACACACACACACAAATCTCTCCTGAAGCCCACTATACAACAAACAACTGAATAACTGATACACAAACACACACCTACACAGCTGTACACTGATAAAGCTGCATTCACAACTGTGTGTGTGTGTGTGTGTGTGTGTTTGTGTAGGAGTGTGTCGTACCTCGTGTGTTCTGTTGAAGCGCTGCAGAGTGACTGAGTGACTGAGCGGCAGTCCCACGCACACAGACACACACACACTGATCCTCCCACCCCTCATTCACTTACTGAATGGCAGATGGGTGGTCCCAGGAGGGGGGGCATGCAACAAAGACTTTGTGAAAGGAGTGAAAAGAGGAAGGAGGGAAAACTTGGCACTGGAATGATACGCGGACACACAGATACACATTCTGTTTCTCAGACACACACACACACACACACACACACTTCATGAGCTTCATGTTAGAACAGAAATCCTGATCGATCAAAGATGATACGAGGTTTCTAGAGGACAAAGCGTTTGCGTGTTTGCTGTGTGTGCGTGTGTGTGTGTGCGTGAGCGTGTGCATGTGTGTGTGTGCGTGTGTGCGTGTGTGTGTGTGTGTGTGTCAGGTCAATAAATGAGCAGCTCAGTGTATCAGAGTGGAAACTTCACAATAATTTAGCGTCACTGCACTTTTGACCTTTTTAATACAAACGATGCAAATATGAATATCATTATTTGCATTATTATAAATATTACATGATTATTTATAATAACATTATTATGAATAATAACGTTAGCATTATCATCATTGACATTGTTATTAATAATAATGTTACTGTTTTTTATTATTAGTGATGAATATAATTATTAATATTAATTATAATTATTAGTGGTTGTCATTATTCATTAATAATATTATATAGTATTATTATCATTGATGTTATTATCATTACACAAATATTATTATTCTCATTATTATTAATAACAATAGTGATTAGAAATATTACTGTCAATATTATTGTTGAATAATAATTATAATTATATTATTAATTGTACTGTACATTATTAATTACATAATTAAGACAGAAGATTCAACTGAAAATGTCATATTGAGAATAAATTGATTATGATTTCTGATTTCAAAGAAAAAATATTTCATTCTTGTGATCAGTAGATGGTCACATGATCAAAGGAGGCAGTGAAGGACGAGGTAGAGGATGAGGACAAGCAGGAAGAGCAGAGGAGGAGGAGGAGGAGGAGGGGGAGGAAGGGGAAGTGGACAGTTTAAATCTGTGGTCAGCCTCTGTCACCATGACGACATCCCATCACCCGTGTTTCAGTACTGACGGGTGCCAGTGTAGATTTATTTTGATTTATATTCTAATCTCAGTGATATTAATTATCAGTGTCAGTGGTGACCCTCATCAATAAATACACACGATGAACACAGTGACCTCATAGTGATGTCATCACACCGTACCTGGTCCAAGAAGCTGTAGAGCTCCAGGGACCGCTCCAGGTTCTGACCCGTGGTGTTGACCCGCTGGGAGAAGTCCTGCAGCTGAGCCCAGAAAGAGTGAACTTTGACCTCGTAGACACGAAGGTCAGCTGATGTCACGTGACCCCAAGGATCCAGGCGACTCAGCAACTCCTCCCCTTGTCTGCAGCGCTCCTGAGGAGAGGAGGAGAACAAGGAGAGAAGATCATTACCGAGTGTGTATATCAATGTGTACGTGGGTGTATATGTGTGTGTGTGTGTGCATGACACATATATGTATAATATATATATATATATATATATATATATATATATATAAATAATGTAATGTATATACATGTGTGTGTGAGTCTTACGTAAGCAGCAGCGTGAAACTCTCTGAAGTCTCCTTGTTTCTTGTTGAGGAGCTCCAGAGAATCATCTGCTTCATTCAGGGTCTTGAGAGCAGCTTCTCCAACATCCTGCAGCCAGGAGCTCACCTATAGGTATAAATATACATTAACAATGATCCAACACACACACACACACACACTGTGACCCCAGGGTAATTCTGTATGTGTATTCAGAGCCGTGAGCGGTGGACTTCACGGGAAGTAGATAAATATGAGTATACATACACTAGTATGTATACTCATATTTACTTATATATACACTGGTACTACGTCTGGTTGGGGAATCCGAACTCTCTCCTTCCTACCAGCTGATGAACCAGAAACAAAGGAATTCTAGGAACTGTAGGAACGCAGCTCATTCAGCTGGGCACCAGCATCCCACCAGCAGACGGACCTACTCGGCGGACTGATCCTGTGAGCAGGTGAGCCGGTGTCAGCTGGCGGGTGTGCGTACTGAGCATGCTCAGACTGACCTCGGCAAAGCCCGCCTCCAGGCCCTTGAAGTACAGGATGAAGTTGAGCTCCTGAGTCCTGGCGTTGGAGAGAGTGACCAGACGGTGCAGCAGCTCGTCCACCTGCTCGTACAGCGCGGACACCACCTCCAAAGCCACGCCGACACCGCCCTCTTCTCGGCGCAGGCGGGACAGCGAGGCCCCGCCCTCCTGCTGTAGCTGCACCAATCGGCTGTCTTCGAGGACGCTGCGCATCATGGTTTGGTACCTGGACAACAGCACCTCGGCCTCCTGAGAAGGAACGAGAGAACCTGGAGTGAGTCTGCGTGCGTGCGTGTGCGTGTGTGTGTGTGTGTGTGTGTGCGTGTGTCTGCGTGCGTGTGTGCGTGCGTCTGCGTGTGTGTGTGTGCGTGCGTCTGCGTGTGTGTGTGTGTGTGTGCGTGTGTGTGTGTGTTACCTCCGCTCCAGCAGGTAGAGGTGTGTTCTGCAGGATGTTGACGGTTTTCTGCAGCAGCTTGATGACGTCGTCACACTGAATTGTCAGCTGCTCCAATCGCTAAACAAACAACACAATAAGTTACTGTTGAACTTTGTGTGCGTCTGCAGGTGGAGAACCTACCGATCTGAAGCAGAGCCAGCTGCTCAGACTGAAGCTGGAGGAACCTCCGAACTCTGCAGGAAACTGCTGGAGAGCTACGTGCTTCTGAAGAGACTTCAGCGAAAACAACACCTCCACCTGTACACACACACACAGACACACTCTCTGAGAACCTCTGAGTTATCTGCTGTGAGCACGAGTACATGGACCCTGCTGCAGGTCAATATTCAGGGTGATCATGTGACCAGGTGATCATGTGACGGGCTTTACCTGTGCTGCTCCATGTACGTCGAGACCCATAAAAGAATCCTTGTTGAGCAGCAGGAGGACGGAGTGGACAGAGCCAGGGACGTTCTCCTGAGGGGCCGAGGAGGCGACAGTTTAACATCACCCTGCTGGTCAGCGACCAATCAGAACATGATGGTGCGCTCAGGTGCGCACGTTGGGGCGTAGTTTCAGACTCACCTGCAGGGACCTGAGGGCAGAGAACAGGACCGGGACGGGAGCAGCTCCGCGGGCGTCCACCAGAACCGTCAGGCCCAAGGCTGCCACCTCTTTTCTGTTTCACACAGGAAGTGATGTCAGAGGAGGAGGACCCGAGTGTGTGTGCGAGTACAGGTGTGGGGGAGGGGCTACCTGAGGGTGGAGCAGTAGTAGAGTAGGAGGCGCAGCAGCACGGCGCTGTCACAGTCGGGGTTGGACCACACGGAGTTCGTGGTGCAGACCGCCAGCAGAACTCGACCGCTCCGGTCTCTGGTCCCTGAACGGAGACAGTCTCCCCTCATGAGGCATTCAAGGACTAGTAGGAAACCCAAGAACTCACAGCTTCACAGCGCTAACATTTACAACAGAACCTGTATTTGCATTGTTTTTATTCACCTTTCACACCGGAGGATTTGGTTCTGGGTCTAACCCTTGATGTGGTTCTGATCTTGGTTCAGGCCTACAGGTTTACTCACCAGGTAAACAGAGAGCTCCAGAGCGTAGCAGCACTGTGTAGAAGCTGGCCTGGGAGGACTGGGAGAGCCGTACTGGTACCGTTGAAGCAGCTGACTGGTGCAGCTGCGGTTCTGGTTCTGTTGGACTGGGACCGCTCGACGGGGGGCCAGAAGACTGGAAAGGACGTCTGCTGAGGCCTGTCGAGAAAAGTTAACTAGTCACTGACCTTTCCTCGCACTAACTAGTTGTCTCAAATGTCCTCAGACTATTAGGTTAACATTAGTCTCTGACCTGTCCTCAGACTAACTGGTTAACGTTAGTCTCACACTAACTAGTTGACATTAGTCTCTGACCTGTCCTCACACCTAGTAAACAGAAGTTGACATCAGGACCACAGAGAGCCTTCACATCTTCAGACTAAAGACACACCTCTTCAGACTCTGGCTTATTTGATGAAATTGCACTTTCTTGTTTCTTGTTCTTCTGAGTTTGTATCCTGATGGTTGAAATGTTCTTATTGTAAGTCACTTTGGATAAAAGCGTCAGATAAATGACATGTGATGTAATAAGTTCTAAGTTCTCCGTCATATAATTCACTAACTCGTCCCCTGAGGAATCTACATCCAAACTGAGACAACAGATGTTTTTGAGGAGGTGGAGGACAATGATTCAGCCAATCAGATGATGATATCAACAGAAGGATGAAAAGCAGGAGGGAAGTATAACTGAGGAGAAGGTTTCTGTACCTTCAGTCTGAGGCTTTGCAGTTCTTCCTCCACCAACCTCTTCACTTTGCTCCTCCTCCTCCTCCTCCTCCTCCTCCTTCTTCTTCTCTCGTTGGTTTTCCTGTCCAGCTCTGCACCAGAGTGATTCTGCATCCATCGGTGGTGAGTTGGTTTCAGAACAAGAGTCTTCAGAGGGTTTGTGTTTTGTATCTTTAGCAGAATAAGAGTCCCCATGGTGCCTGTGTTGGTTATGGTTTTCAGAATAAGAGTCCCCATGGTGCCTGTGTTGGTTATGGTTTTCAGAATAAGAGTCCCCATGGTGCCTGTGTTGGTTATGGTTTTCAGAATAAGAGTCCCCATTGTGCCTGTGTTGGTTATGGTTTTCAGAATAAGAGTCCCCATGGTGCCTGTGTTGGTTTTGGTTTTCAGAATAAGAGTCCTCAAAGAGTGTTTGAACCACTTTGTTTTCAGAAGGGTTGTCAGGGTGTCTTTGGTTGGTCTTATCTTCACAATAAGAGTTGTAAGAGTGCTTGGGTTGTCTATTACATTCAGAATAAGAGTCCACAGAGTGTGTATTTTCTTGTGTCTCCTCCTCTTCCTCGCCTTCTTTCATTATTTGCTCTTCCTCCCTTCTACCTCGACTCTGCTGCTGAACTGTCACCTGAACCTCTTCTTCCACTTCTATCTCCTCTAACTCATCCAACTCTCCCTCTGTGTCTTCACTTTCATTTAGTAAACCTTCATCCTGCCTATACTTTGCATCCTCCAGCTGTTTTTCTTCCTTGTCTTCATCATCTGGCACTACCATTCCATGCTTTCCTTTCTGCCTCTTCATCAGCTCTCTCTCCTCCATCCCTCCCCCTGGCTCCTCCTCCTCTTCCTCTTCACTCACATCTGTGCAGCTTTCAGGTTCAGTGTTTAACTTCAGACGTATGCCTGAATCAGTACCTTCCATATTCTCCAGTGACGTCCAGCTGATGGGTCCCAGGGCTTCAGGAGGAGCAGAGGAGGTGGAGGAGATTGCGGTGAGGATGACCGTTCCACAGGGGTCCTGGATCAGGTTCTCCTCCATGAGCCTGGAGCAAAGAGGGGTGTGGGAGCTGACCTCCACACCGGGCCAGGAGGAGAGTGTGTGAGTGGCGTGTGTGCTGGTCCTGGCTCTGTGCTGCAGATTGATGGACTGGGTTAAGGAGCCTTTCTGTGGGGAGAAGCGAGGCAGCTCCATCAGCTCCACGTACTCGCCCTCCGAGTCCTCGGCGTCCTCACTCGCTGCTCTCGAGGAGCTGACATCTCTCACCAGAAGTTGCGACGTTTTCATCGACATGTCTCCATCCTTAACAGGGGACTCGTTCTCCTTCTTCAGGGAGGGCTCGCTGGTGAATGGTGGGTAGACCAGGTCCGCCCACGGGACCTTAAAGACGTCCCCGTGGGCGGAGAGGAGGCAGCTCTCAAGTCTCCGCGCCCCTCGCTGCTCCCCCTCCTTGTTGATTGAGTCCAGCCAGGCCATGCTGAAGATGACGGCGGGGCTATCTCGCACATTTCCTGGTGCTCCACATGGAGGGGAGGAGGTTGCAGCTCTGATGCAGGAGGCGCTGTGGTCTCAGGGAGGAGGAGCAGGTAGAAGTCTCCTGGACCGAGTAGATGCTGGTTCAGGCGACAAAGCCGAACAACTACCGCCTCATGGAGGCGCAGACGTCAGCCTCCATGACGAAAGAACAGACGGCACTGCAGCTGAGGAAGGAGGAGACAAAGAGGAGACAAAGAGGAGACAAAGAAGACAAAGAGGAGGAGTCAGCCTGTAACTTACGATGTTGTATTCACTTTCTGTGCTGAACACAAACTCTGGAGTAGAAGCAGCGGAATAATCAATCATTAGGACACATGTCTGTGCCAGGACAGTCCTGGGATCTGTTCCCTGCTGACCGCCTTCCGTGGTGTCTGTGGGAGAGTCGACCAGGCGAGCGTAACCAGACATTAACGGACCGCAGCCCCTACAGACTGGACAGTGGACACTAGAAAGATCCAGGGATACTCACGCACGCATTTTACAGGAGATCCCGTTAAGAATTGCTCCACAGGCAGCAGGAAGCGAAGGCCTCCTCCCCTGCAGCAGCTCTCCACCACACAGAGGACCTGAGGAAGGAGGAGAGAGGGGCCTGGATGCAGCGGTCCAACGATTCAGAGCCCTGCGGAGTAAAGAACAAGAACAGAACTATATGAAGAGCTTGTAGCTTCACGGCATCTAACTCTGCTAATGTTACGGCTTCTTACACTGCAGCTGATCTCAGGGCGACGAAATAACCAGGAGTCAAACCTTTAACACAGAGCAGAAGTGTGAATTCAGGTTCAAATAAAAATGTCTTCCGTTTCTGCCCGAGAACACCAGTACCAGTACCGCTGACCAGCACCAGCGAGCTTTTAGACCAGCACACAGCTGAGTTCGGCCACCTCCTCGGCTATAATTAGTCCACACATGGATGTTACTGTACTCCAGTCAGCTGCTGCACGTCTGAATAGGAGCCAACACGCCTCATCAGCACGTGTTCCTTTCTCAGCCGCACCCCTGGAGGTGTGGCTGAGAGACCCCGTCTTTATGGTGGCAGTAACTGCCAGCACTTGCCGCCGGAGCGCTTCTTGTATAAGTTTATTTGTATGTATTAAAATGTCACATAAAAAAATATATATATATATATATATATATTTATATATATATGAGAACACACTAGTACAGACAGAGGACACACTAGTACACACAGAGGACACACTAGTACACACTGAGGACACACAAGTACAGACAGAGGACACACAAGTACAGACAGAGGACACACAAGTACAGACAGAGGACACACTAGTACACACTGAGGACACACAAGTACAGACAGAGGACACACTAGTACAGACAGAGGACACACAAGTACAGACAGAGGACACACTAGTACACACTGAGGACACACAAGTACAGACAGAGGACACACAAGTACAGACAGAGGACACACAAGTACAGACAGAGGACACACTAGTACAGACAGAGGACACACTAGTACACACTGAGGACACACTAGTACAGACAGAGGACACACAAGTACAGACAGAGGACACACTAGTACAGACAGAGGACACACTAGTACAGACAGAGGACACACTAGTACAGACAGAGGACACACAAGTACAGACAGAGGACACACTAGTACACACTGAGGACACACAAGTACAGACAGAGGACACACAAGTACAGACAGAGGACACACTAGTACACACTGAGGACACACAAGTACAGACAGAGGACACACTAGTACAGACAGAGGACACACTAGTACACACTACAGACAGAGGGTACACACTGAGGACACACAAGTACAGACAGAGGACACACAAGTACAGACAGAGGACACACTAGTACACACTAGTACACACTGAGGACACACAAGTACAGACAGAGGACACACTGAGTACAGAGGACACACAAGTACAGACAGAGGACACTAGTACACACTGAGGCAGAGGACACACTAGTACACACTGAGGACACACAAGTACAGACAGAGGACACACTAGTACAGACAGAGGACACACTAGTACACACTGAGGACACACTAGTACAGACAGAGGACACACTAGTACAGACAGAGGACACACTAGTACACACTGAGGACTAGGGCTGCAACTAACGATTATTATGATAATCGATTAATCGGTCGATTATTTCTTTGTTTAATTCGATGAATCGGATTTTAAAAAACAGCATTAAATAGCTTTAATTTCCAACCCTTTATTCTAAAACAGAACTGCAAATTCACATTGCAAAAATACTTTAGAAAGTATAAAGAAGAAAAATACAAATCCAAAAAAATGTAACAGGATTTGTTTTAACGTCAGAACTAGTTCTATAGACCACACTCACAAGCATGTTCACTTGAAGCTTATTCATTAAAAATTATTTAACCATTATTGTAGTGCAAGTTAAGTAAATGTATACAGCTAACAAACAACCAAGTGCTATGGGATGAATTTAATGGCATTTGTAAATAAATGCATTAGATTTGATGGATAACCACGTGTTTCCCTTTACAGGCATAACATCAACTACCGTATAACCCACAGTATGTGCGCAAGCGCAATGGACTACCGTATATGACAGCATTAAAAAGTACAACACACACCGATATATTTGTCAACAATAACGGATATGGGACAAAGCACGAAATATATACAAGACAACAGATTGAAAAATGAATGGTACAAAAGAGCCGAGTAAATAAAAACGTGTCTTAGTCTTGCTAACTGCTTTACTGCTGTTATCAGCGAGCTAACGCTAGCTTGATGACGAGTAAACAGGAGGCTTATTAGGTTCCCCGCGTCAAAACGGGACAACGTGGTGGTCTCGTGTCGTGTCCCCCCAACGCTCGCACACATTGGACGACTAGTCGAACAGACGTCATGTGACTCACAACAACAACCGGCGCTGCTGGCTGCTCTTTCCTCTGCGTCGGCTCGCGCTTTTATTTTTTATTTTTGCTCCGCGCGCATCTCCGCAACTCATTGAGTGACGTGATAATCGCGCGACACGAGTCGATAATGAAATTCGTTTCGCCAACGCTTTTAATAATCCAATTTGATCGGTGTCATCGATTCGTTGTTGCAGCCCTACAGAGGACACACTAGTACACACTAGTATACACTGAGTACACACTGAGGACACACTGAGGACACACTAGTACACACTGAGGACACACTAGTACACACTAGTACACACTGAGGACACACTAGTACACACTGAGGACACACTAGTACACACTGAAGGGGGTGCACATCAAAGCTGTCCCCTGAGGTCCCCTGGGAGAAGCAAAGAGACCCTGTTGGCCTGCTGAATAGTGACCTTGTGGGTCCGGGTTAGCACAGCTCTCATTAGGAGCAATTTACAGTGAGGTCAGAGGTCGATACCTAGATGATCCTATAGACACGTAGACTAAAGGTGATCAGATACCTTGTGGTGCTTTAAGCTACAATGTAGATAGTGGTATAAGTACACATACACAGTATTACCGGGACCAGACTAACCCGATCAACACGTCTCTATAGAGTGAAAACTTCCAACTGCTGCTCTTTGCCGCCACACCCAGATTAAACTAATCCAATCCCTCAGGTCCTGCTGGTTCCTCTCCCTCCCCAGAGAGCCATGATTCATCCACCAACCCTCAACTGGCGGCCCAGTGACTTCTGAGCCCCCCGGTAGTGGGCAGACCAGCTGTCCCTCACACCCATGAGCCCATCATACTGAGCACGGGACGTCCCGTGTCCTTTTACTCTGGAAACATGCAGAGAAACCCCCCCCTCCAAGGAGGCTTTTATTGTGAAAGAGGAAGTGAGTGTGAAGGGAAAACATGGGAGACTGATAACAGATACACACACACACACACACACACACACACACACACACACACACACACACACACACACACACACACACACACACACGGCTACAGATACACAATGCAACTGATACACAGCACACACACTCTTTGGTTTTATATCACATATTACACCACCAGTTATATTCTCTTTTGATATATTTCATGTATTTTTCTCTTTTACGGTTCATATCTCAGATTATCTCTAATGCAGAGCTCTCAACTTTTCAAAAAGCATTGGAGTGACATGTGTCAGTGGGGACCGTGCGGCTCGGACCGAAGTCCGATTTGATTTTTAGCGCGAGGAATTGGATGTGTGGCGGAGTGTGTGACTAAAGACCGAGATGAGTGAGTGACACTTGAGAGGCGTGTCCCTTGTACGTGTCCCTTGCGTGTCTTTTACGTGTCCCTTGCGTGTCTTTTCACGCCTCCTTGCGTGCGTCGACCCATTTTTCTAGACCAGCGTCTAAAGCTTTGACTGGTCCTCCTGCAGCAGCAGGCTGTGATTGGTCCTCTGACTACGTCCTTTACGGAGTCTCACGTCTCCGTTTTCACAGCACAATACGGCCGTTATTAAAAGGAAGAACGTTGACGAGAGAACGGATCAGATTGAAGAGCTTTTGTGGGAAGAAATGCGTAAATATGCCGTCATCGGCGGACTATGAGGACGCTGATTCATGGAGGGAGATCTCCACAAACGAGGGGTGAATAAAACAAACCTGCGAAAAATATAATGCAGTGAATATCAAAATATATATAAGTGAAGATTGAAGATAGTTATAGAGCTGAGTCAAAACTATATTCATCCCGAAAATGATTTTTGTCCACTGATTTTTCCTGAGCTACTGTTTTTATGGCCGCCACACTTTTCAGTTAAGGTGCGTTCACACAACCGCTGTGCGAATTGTTTGCGCTGCGAGTATGAGAGCATCCTGCTTATATTTTATACTTGTATTTATCATTAAAAAACCTCTCTTAAATGAACCACATGAACATGGAAATATAACAAATATCCATGACTTTTCCAAAACCTTTATTTTTTTTCTATGACTTTTCCAGGCCTGGAAATGACCATTTCAAAATTCCATTACTTTTCCAGGTTTTCCATGACCGTACAAACCCTGTATTCAGTTCAGTTCATTTTATTTTATATACCCCAAAATCGCAAATTACAGATTGGCTTTAGAGGGCTTTACAGTCTGTTGCTGCTTCGTCAAAGAGCATAAACAAGTTTAAAGAATCTGATTGGCTGCTTCTGACGGTTTATTCACATTACTCATCAGGTTACTTTAAGCTCCTCTTGTTGTATTTGCAGCTACTCATATTCAATCCGCAGGAAACCTTATTCAGTCAATTTCATCTGACAGACACTCAACAATTCTATTGCAGATTCAAACACACACAGCAGACACACACATACACAGACACACACCCACAGACACACACACGCACAGACACACACCCACAGACGCACAGATACATACACACAGACACACACGCACAGACACAGACGCACAAACACATCCCGCTCAGGACTAACGTGTGATGAAACCCTACAGCCCCCCATAACCAGACCAGGTGTGTGTCTTACCATGTGGGCAGCAGTCTCTCTCTCTCTCTCTCTCTCTCTCTCATCCCTCAGGTCTGATTCGCTTCCCCTCGGTTCAGCCTCAGGTGTTAAGCCCCACCCACCATCTGTCAATCATTCTTCTCTGGATCCTCCCCCCTTTGTCTCCACCTGTTGGCAGCCTTCTGTGTCACAGAGGGTCAACCTGCTGTATTTATTTATTATGTATCAGCTGACTATGTAGAGACAAATTAAATATAAGAACTAAAGGAGGTGAGAATCAACAAAGAAATACTATTAGAGGTGTCTTAATATCTTGTTCTTCATGTTCTACGGGTTCACTGATCAACTAACGAGACCAGTACGACACCATTAGGGGACCAGTACGAGTCCAGAAGGAGACCAGTACGACACCATTAGGGGACCAGTACGAGTCCAGAAGGAGACCAGTACCACACCATTAAGAGACCAGTAACAGTCCAGAAGGAGACCAGTACGACACCATTAAGGAACCAATACGAGTCCAGAAGGAGACCAGTACCACACCATTAAGAGACCAGTAAGAGTCCAGAAGGAGACCAGTACCACACCATTAAGAGACCAGTACGAGTCCAGAAGGAGACCAGTACGACACCATTAAGAGACCAGTACGACACCATTAAGAGACCAGTACGTGTCCAGAAGGAGACCAGTACGACACCATTAAGGAACCAGTACGAGTCCAGAAGGAGACCAGTACGACACCATTAAAGGACCAGTACGAGTCCAGAAGGAGACCAGTTCGATACCATTAAGGGACCAGTACGCTTCAACACCTCCAAATAGCGCAATAAAAGCTCTTTCATCGTCGCCCCCAGTGAGTCTTGAGGCACATTTTATAAGAAATTGGTGGCATTTTTTGCATTTGTCATCAAATGGCAGCAATAAGCCTTTAGGCAGGAGTCTACAGGGTTTTCTTAGCTTTTCTTTAACCAAAACCAACAGAAAACATAAATCAGACTCATTCAATTTTATTTTTATTTCTGTGTAGTTTCTCGTGTTTAGCAATATGTTCAGCAATGTCAAACAGCTTGACTATTCTGCAGAACGCTGTCTTTGTATCCAAGCTTGCTTCTGTAAAAACAAAGAACAAAACATTTGAGTCAACAAATGAGGCTCAACTAATTGTGTTTTACCCAAATAGCGGATTGGCTGTTAACCACAAGATGGCAGTAACTTATGAGAGGAGGAGAAACATCTCACTGACTGTCTAACGTTAGCTAGCTAGCAAGCCTTCGTAGCTAACGTTAGTTAAATAGCTAATCAGAGCGAGCTAACGTTAGTTAAATAGCTAATCAGAGCGAGCTAACGTTAGTTAAATAGCTAATCAGAGCGAGCTAACGTTAGTTAAATAGCTAATCAGAGCGAGCTAAATCGTTTCAAAATAATGAATACTTGCTCGGCCGCCTGGTGACGAAAGGACGCGTATTTATTAACGTCAACGCTCCCTTGATGAAGTCAGCACAATAATTCGCGGTGCTGGTGGACAAAGATGTTGGCAGTTCGTGTTTGAGGAGCTCGAGTCCCTCGACAGCCTTGCAAGAAATGCAGGTGGTTCTGTGGTTCTGTGGTTGTCTCTCCAGCCCGAGCCAACATGTCTTCCATCTTTCAATGTCTATTTTTCTCTTTTTTTACTTTCTTTTGAACCAGAAAACGGTGGCGGAGGCTGGATTTGCTCTGCTGCACTCGGTCTGATCAAGCTCCTTTATATGAATAAAGTTTAAGAATGTTCATGTGGGGCACAATTATATTTCTTGGGGTCAATTTTGCCCTTTGCCCTCGTGTATTTCTGTCACGATACCAGAATCGCAATACAACGGATACATTATGATACTGGTATATATAGTTTGTATGTGGTTCATTTTTACCAGCTTGTTCCTGCCCAGCTTTTGGACACTTAACAAATGGCATTAATATTACTATTAGCCTACAACAAGATAGCAATTATAACTACGGGCAAGGCACTCACCCTCCGCAGTGGGACCAGAGTACGACTCCAACACCTCTCAGCACTCGTCGGAAGTAATCCAACCGAAACACCAACGGGGAGGAGGACCAGGTGGGACCAGAGAAGAGGCAGCTGTGGAGTCTAAAGACGGCAGATAGAATCCGTAGGGCTCAAGTAAGAACCAGCTTGTGTTCACAGAGAAGCTTCCTGACAAAACATCAGCCTGGAGGCTCAGACGGCTCCTCCCACCTCGCTGCGCCTGTCTGTCTCGTGTTGAAGCATGCAGGTCTTCATCAAGTTCTCTGAGATCACCACACAGCAGCCTGCAGAACATTCTTTTCTATAGACTCTGACGCAAATATTAATATAAAGCAGAAGTAAACATGTGAACACCTTGACTGGTTCCTTTCAAACGGGAAACGTGTTTTACAGCAGTAGATGGGCAAGAAACCTGTTCCCTCCTTTCAACCACTAGCAGTCCTTCCAGCTGGTCAGAAGAGACCAGGAAGGATTCAGCACCGATCAAACGCTCCTCATCAGCACTGCCAGGATCAATTTGCTAAAAACAAGCAGAGCCCACCACACCATGGGGGTAACTGTGCAGCGCATGATGGTCTGACCGGTCGCCCTCCAAAGTCCTAAACAAGTGTAGATATTTCCATACGGTGTCTCCATAGATACTAAGCCCAATGACGGCACGAACCAGACAACAATCAATACGTGATCATTATGTCATGGTTGATGGTGGAAAGACATGAGGTAGTTGATAACAGGGAGATAAGCTCTCAATGTAGCTCCTAATGGTAGGTGTCAGGTGGTCCTCCTCACAGAGGTAACCTTTGACCTCATAGGGTCTGGTGGAGTCAGAGGAAGAGGACATCAGGGAGAACTTGAATTCATGAATGATGAGCAGTGTCCCACAGGGACCCAATTAGTGTGTGTGTGTGTCAATGACGCTTCATAGTTCAGATCATTGAGGACCAACGTACTGGCACACTGTCTACATCTCTTATATTGGGACCAATTTACTACAAATGTCAAACCAATGGACCACAGCCCTGAAAAATGACTGAATGAGTCATGGTCCAGTACAGTTCAAGACAGTTGAGGGGTTATGGACCGTGAACCCTCATCCCCTAAACTGTACTATGAGCTTTTGTTCGTATGTTTTACGTGGTCCTGCTTTGAACTAAATGCTAACGTGCTGATGGTCAGCAGAAGTTCAACATATTCACCACCTTAGATTCACGTGCTAGCATGCGAGGTGTGACCTTTGAGGCCCGAGAGGTGACCTCTGAGAGGCCTCCATGGAGTCTGCCTTGGATCCAGACCTTTGAGGTTTCTGCCAGGCTTCCCTCGAGGCCTTCCTGAACCCTACAACCCGAGTCCACCTTCAATGTCCTTGAACGCCCCCCTTCAAAAGACTGCTGAATATGGAGAGGGGGTGGGGGCTCTCCACAATCCGTCAATATGTCACTAAAGTAAAGAATTGAGGATATTTATAACTTCTATTACGTGAGCTGTTCAGTTATTAAGTGTAAATTAAGGACCGTTACTATGTGGCACTTTCATGGTACACTGCCAAGATTTAATTAATTTAATTTAACTTAATTTACGTTATGTTATTTCGGTTTACTTTTGAATGTAATGTTGAAATGTGTGAAATAAAGCATAACTTTTTTCTAGCGGTTGGATATGCTGTTATTACCGAAGTCTTTCTACTTCTTATCATTGGTAAGAATAAGACTTCAAACAGCTTTTTCTTTAATAATTTAAAAGAAAAAATAATCTGTTCAATATTTCTTTACAGAGGCTACTTCCATATTGTGTTAAAATGGTTATTGCATTATTGATTTTTTTTCTCTTACAAAAAATTACATCACACAAGTAGGAAGTGATTATCAACCTCTGAGCAGCAACCTCAGGATTCAGACTGTGAGTAGCAAACTCAAATGTTTTAAATAATCATTTTATCGATTTAGAATCGAATCGTAAGGTGCCAAGAGATTACCAGCCCTAATCATCATCATCATTACCATCATCACCATCGATATCAGCAAGATTGTCTTTCTGTCACACAGCATCCATTTTTTGACATGATCAATATCTGTCTCCCATTGACTGATTGATTAATTGATGATTGTTTCTGCTTTGTGTCCAAACGTGATGACATCACGTCTCCAAAGAGCAGAACATGTCACAGAGGAATGTGAGCAGGGTTCACACCTCGCAGAACAATTCACCGCCGGCCAATCAGGGAGGCGAGGTAAGCCCTCGCTGAATGAGGCTTTGAAAACACAGCCGTGCGCCCATGTGGGTCCAAGACCGATGATCGGAGAAGGAATAATAACCAGATAACACAGTCAATGTGCCGTGGGTCAATTAGTGGAACACTTATATTCTCCTTATTGTTCTGGGACCAGAATTACAGTACTGAACAACGTGTTCAGAGACTGGATGTGACTTGATATATTTAATGAAACAGGAAGTGATAACGAGCTTTTATTGTACTAGGTAGTATGAAATATGAACACTTGTTGTCATGAATATGATAACACAGACTACTCACTGCACGTACTCGTTATCTATTAATATTATACAAATGATCTCTACCATAAAATACTTTATACCTGAGTCAATGCATGATGACTGTCTACTATTGATCCTAATAACAGGAATATTGTCATGCGTCGAGCTGTGTTTTGTTCAGAAATGACATTAAATGAAGGCAAAGTCGGTGTGTTGAATATTGTGTAGTCGGTCCATCCTCCTCTGACGTTCTCACTGAGGTTGCTTTGTGTGCTGATTTGGTTTTGGGAGAAAACAACGTTGCATGTACATGTGCGAGTTTAAAGCCCTCTGAGAAAAATGGTTAATTAGCGATTTTGGGCTATACAAAATAAAATGAATTGACTTGTGATGCGCGTGTGTCTTATCCACGTGCTACGCTAGGCTATGTATAATTACACAATCACACCACTGGACTTTACCAACCACAGCGTGTTCACACTGTGCTCAACACAGGAGATAAAACACGTCCAAATATTCTCCTTATCAAACTGCTCCAGGGTTATCAACCTGTAATGTAATTAAATATACCATATACATTTATGTATACATCTCCCTGTATGTACGAGATTAAAAATGGGGAGTAAATATACTGAGTTACTGCCTGATCGGATTAGCAGTTCAGTGATCCATTCATATCCATTCATCCATCCATCCATTCATCCATCCATCCATCCATCCATCCATCCATCCATTCATCCATCCATTCATCCATCCATCCATTCATCCATCCATCCATCCATTCATCCATCCATCCATCCATTCATCCATCCATTCATCCATCATTCATCCATTCATCCATCCATCCATTCATCCATCCATTCATCCATCCATCCATTCATCCATCCATCCATCCATTCATCCATCCATCCATTCATCCATCCATCCATTCATCCATCCATTCATCCATCCATCCATCGATTCATCCATCCATCCATCCATCCATCAATTCATTCATCCATTCATCCATCGATTCATCCATCCATCCATCCATTCATCCATCCATTCATCAATCCATCCATCGATTCATCCATCCATCCATCCATCCATCAATTCATTCATCCATTCATCCATCGATTCATCCATTCATCCATCCATCCATCCTCACACCGCTCAGCCTGCACACGGGGTCTTGGGGGGCTGGAGTCTGTCCAGCCTACTTCAGGTGATAGACGGGTTCATCCTGGACGGGTCACCAGCCAATCACAGGGCTACACAGAGACACACAACCACTCACACACCTACAGGCAACTAGAGTCCCCATCAACCTGATCCCAGAGCAGGTCTCTGGACTGTGGGAGGAACCCGGAGAACCCGGAGAGAACCACGCAGACACGGGGAGAACATGCAGACTCCACACAGAGTGGAACCCAGGACCTTCTTGCTGTGAGGAGACGGTGAAAACCACCACACCACCGTGCCGCCCCTCAATACAACTAGTGGTACAGTATTTAATTAACATTGTATATTTGTGTATGTAACTCTACACCAGCAGGGCAGCACGGTGGTCAACACCTCACAGCAAGACGGTCCTGGTTCCACTCCGCCCAGTGGCCTTTCTGTGTGGGTGGTTGTGTGTCTCTGTGTAGCCCTGTGATTGGCTGGTGACCCGTCCAGGATGAACCCGTCTATCACCTGAAGTAGGCTGGACAGACTCCAGCCCCCCAAGACCCCGTGTGCAGGCTGAGCGGTGTGAAGATGGATGGATGAACTCTACACCAGCAGATATATTATAACCAAAGTAAAAGACTTCTCCTGCAAAGATGCAAAGACTCATTCAGATAAAGATCCTCATGTTTATTGACACTATTGATCAGAAGCTGACACGTCTGAAACAAAGTTGAGGTTCTTTTTATTGTCCTCGCGACACTGCTGGGATTGGATCAAACTGCTTTTGGTGTCTGTGGTGGAGCAACACGGACGACCCCACCCCACAACTGATCTGTAGTCAGCTGGGCGACGTGGGAAAAGGCCTCAGCACGGCCCCCAGGAACCCAGATCCATCTGACACATTAGACACAAAGAACTGGAGGATGAAGGTCACAAACACACGAGTATTATCTTATTGCTGCAGTCTGACATTTGTGTCACATTGATGGACTCCTGATGCTGTATGATGCGTTCAAGTCACCTGGGCGTTCTCATACTCATCATGCCAACCCTGACACGGTGAATCTGAGCGGTTTCTAGCGCAGTTGAAATGTGAGCGAGGTAGAAATACTTTTTAAATACATCTCTGTTTTTGTATCAAAACAACAGACGTGACTCAGCTGATTTTCACCTGCTGTTCCCTCGTCTGGAGGTCAAAGTGTTTCATGGTTCGACGTCTGAAACAAGCGTTCAGTTGTCAGATATGCGACAGGTCAGTGAACGCCCCTCTGACGGCCTACAGGTCCTCACTAGGACACGCGTCCTCCTCGGGCCTTTTACTTCACGTCAAACATCATCCAAGTTCCTCAGTGAAGATGATCTTGATGCACAAAGGAAATGTGTGTATTATGCAATTAACCAAAATCACACGGTGGAATCTGATTGGCTCTTTGAGGATGAACCAGTTATCAGAACTTTACACCAAACGATTCCGCGGGTCTCCTTTGTCCTACACGCCCTGAATGCAGCACAAGCAGTGCAGAGCTTTTGTGTTGTTAGTGTATTGTTGATAAGCTTGTTTATGATGTTATAATGTGTTGTATTGTCTATATTGTTAGTTTGTTGTTGTTGTGTTGATGGTTTCTTTGGTAAAACGAGAGACATAAACAAAGCCAGCTGGGACACTCAACAAACACACCAAAATACCTTCCTACAAAATAAAATAGATCTAGTTTTATAAAATCCAATAGTAGATTTGATACGAGCTCCGTGACATTTAAACAGTTTGCAAACACAGAAATGGCTCCATGAAAGAATCAATATCACGACATGAGTCCTGATGGGATGTGATCAGCATCAACAACTGATCAATAAACTACAGTTATAACTGAAGTGGGTTTAGCGTTGAAACGGACCCCAGGACACTAATCAATAAAAATAATTACCCAAATAATCAACAATCATGATCTTATTGTCTTATTGTCTTTACGTTAATGATTCACATCGTAATAATAGTAAGCTGACAGGAAGCGACGCTGAAAGGCTGTAACCTGTTGCCATGGTGACGCACGGTGACACCGGAGATGTGGAGGTGACCTCTGACCTCTGCAGTCCGCCACTTCATGGTAAATGGAGGTAAGATGAGCTGCTCTCCTATTGGACGGTGTGTAGGCGTGTGGAGTAGGTGGGCGTGATCTGGGACCAGAGGTCACAGCTGGGTGGGCCCCCGGCTGTGACCTCTGACCTCTGCAGTCCGCCGAGCTGCTCTCCTATTGGACGGTCACAGCTGGGTGGGCCCCCGGCTGTGCGGCTCGCTGATACCTGGAGGTGCCGTCACCAGGCTCCTCAGGTAGACGCAAGGGTTCCTCCTCCTCCCAGAGCCGGGGGCGGAGCCTGGCAGGGGGGGCGGCAAGGAGCCAGGGGGCCTCAGAGGTGACATGAGGGGCTGCATCTCCGGCAGCGCTCTACCTCCCCCATCTTCCTCGTCCTCCTCTTCCTCCTCCGTCTTCTGCGGGAAGCAGAAGGAGCCCTGGGCCATCTGAGCTCCGATGGAGGAGGTGCTGCCCGGTGGCGTGTAGGAGGCCGGGCGGGCCGCTCCCACCCTGGACAGGGCGCTGACCCGGGGGTGCAGCGGCTCGGCGGGGGCCGGCGGGGAGGAGATGCTCTCCAGGGAGGAGATGCTCTGGTTCCAGGCCTGCTGGAGGTCCACAGGGATGATCTTGGTGGCCTCCACGGACACACAGGGGGGTTGGGAGCCCACGCTCCCCTTCCACGGGAGGTGGGGGGAGGAGGGCGCCAGGGGGGGACTCTGACCGCCATCCAGGGCGGCTGGGACAGCTGGAGGACACAGACAGTGTGTGAGTGTGTCTCTCAGACTGAATGTGTGTGTGTGTTCTCACCTGATCTGGGTTGTTGTGTTGGTGTCTCCACCTGACGGGCTATGAAGGTGATCCCAACGTCTTCGTCCTTCTCAGGGTCTGAATGTCCTCTGTCCTCCTCCGACTCCACAGGAACCACCACCGGGTCTACACACACACACACACACACACACACACACACACACACAGACACACACACACACACACACACACACAGACACACACACACACACACACAGACACAGACACACACACACACAGACACAGACACACACACACACAGACACACACACAGACACACACACACACACACACACAGACACACACACACAGACACACACACACACACACACACACACACACACAGACACACACACACACACACACACACACACAGACACAGACACACACACACACACACACAGACACACACCAAAAGACAAACACATTTATTATTCATATTGTCATATTATGTATATATAAGAGTGTATTCTGTATGTGTTTCATATGTATGTTGTATGTTTCACGCGTGTTCATTATTTACTCTTGTCCTGCCAGCTGACGTTGCGGCGGGGTTTGTCTCCGCCCTCTTCTCTGGAGTCAGACCCTCGGCGCTGAGGAGGAGGAACAACAGAGGTGAGGACAGGACTAGTAGGACCAGCAGGACCAGCATAACCAGCAGGCGACTGAGAGAACTGGTCCACACAGGCCGGACACACTTTTAACTGGTCAATTATAAATAATCATCTTTATTATAAAGGGCATTAAAGGGTTATTAATAAGCCAGTGATTGTGGACTAAAAGTCAAATACAAACACTCCTGTTCTACACGTCTCGTCACGTGTTTGGGGAGTTTTTCCTGTGCAGAAGGACAGACGATGTCGCATGTGTACAGACTGTAAAGACCAATTTGTAATTTGCGGTTTTGGGCCATCCATCCATCCGTCCATCCGTCTGTCCTTCCATCCATCCGTCCATCCATCCGTCCATCCATCCGTCCATCGTCCGTCCTTCCATCCATCCATCCATCCAGCCGTCCATCCGTCCATCCATCCATCCATCCGTCCATCCATCCATCCATCCATCCATCCATTCATCCATCGTCCATCCATCCCATCCATCCATCTCCGTCATCATCCATCCATCCGTCCGTCCGTCCTTCCATCCATCCATCCATCTGTCCGTCCTTCCTTCCATCCATCCGTCCATCCGTCCGTCCATCCGTCCGTCCTCCATCCATCCATCCATCCAGCCGTCCATCCGTCCATCCGTCCATCCGACGGGAGAACCCGGAGAGAACCCAGGCAGACACGGGGAGAACATGCAGACTCCACGCAGAAAGGCCTCTGGGCGGAGTGGAACCAGGACCTTCTTGCTGTGAGGGGACGGTGAAAACCACCACACCATCGTGCCGGGTTTTGGGATATACAAAATAAAATGAATTGAATCTGTTAGCAGTACAACTACTACTACCACCACTCTACTTGTACTACTGCTAGAAGAAGTAATACTAGTAGTAGTGGTAGCAGTAGTATGACTTGGATCAGTAGTACAAGTAGAAGTAGTAGTAGTACTACCCTTACTACCACTACTCGTAGTACTGCAAGTAGAAGTAGTACTAGTGCTAGTAGTAGTACACACAATACTGCAGTACTCGTGGTGCTTGCCTTCTTGAGGCTGCGGTCCTTCTTGTGCCGTTTGTGTCGGGTGGACTTGAAGTTCTCCATGCGGCTCCTCATGTTCCTCTGGAACACCTCTCGGTCCTGGCGCTCCTTCTCCCCCAGAGGCATGAAGTGTCTGCTGTAGTGAGACTGGTACTACTCACCCAACAACAACAACAACAACAACAACAACAGCATGACTCACTACCAACAGTCACAACACACGTTTATCTTCTAAACACCAGTTCAAACAATTAGAAAGTAAAGTGTTTTTCTTTTTGCTGATGCGGCCTCCTACAGTGCCCTCTCCAGGGGGACCCCACCCCCAACAAACCCTGCTACCTCCTCAAGGTCCCCTAAGGCTCTGCAAGGAACCCTAGATTCTACTCGAGGAACCCTGGAGTTTATTTAAGGAACCATAAAGTCTCTTTAAGGAACTCTAGATTCTACTCAAGGAACCCTGGAGTTTATTTAAGGAACCATAAAGTCTCTTTAAGGAACTCTAGATTCTACTCAAGGAACCCTGGAGTTTATTTAAGGAACCCTACAATCCACTCGAGGAACCCTGGACCTCTTCAAAAACTCTTAAACGAATTCAAGGACCCAAAGAATGTCTCATGGAGGCATTGACCCCCATAGAACCCTAACCAGATGTCACTGCAATGAATGTTAGTGAGTGTTTTTATTACACGTCTCCTGGGCTTGTACAGGTTCCCTGACAGGAAGTGATGCGTCTCGCTTTCTTCCTCCACTTTGGCTCCAGGCACATTATCGATCACTTGGAGGTCCAGACACACCCCGCTGCCATTCTCACGCCTGGAACACAACAACAACAACAAGTCAACAACAACAACAGCCCACTGTCTCCTCAACAAGACATTAACAACCCATTAAGAACAAGGCATGGGGACAGTCATGTGACTCACAGGTAGTTGGTGACGTTGGTGACTTCGGGGAACGAGGCTCTGCTGGCCATCGAGGGCAGGGACAGTCTGGCTGAGGTCAGGACGTTCCCCCCCTACGCGCACACACACACACACACACACACACACACACACACACACACACACACACACACAGTGTTCAGTACATGTCCACGGCTGTTGGCCACTTTAAAGCATCATCACAGATCTGTGATGTCATCATCACCTGGTCGATGACACTGATGGCGTCTCTGATGTTAATCTTCTGATAAGCCTCCCACAGTTCACTCTTCCTGTAGACGGACTTCCTCAGCAGCAGCTTACTCAGGTAGTTCTTATCAAACTGCTCCCACCTGAGAGGGAGAGGCAGACAGGCAGGGGGGAGAGAGAGATCTCTATATATGTCTATACAGGATGATAATGTCTCCATGGATCAGAGCGTCTGTGGTGAAGGAATAAAGCTCCTCCTACTGGCCACTGTGTGTATTACAGCATTACTAAGTGCAATGGTGAATATGTATATAAATAAACTTATATATATGTATGTCTTGATATATAAACATGTGTGTTATTATACACATATCACAGTAAATATGTTGGTGTCACTCTGATGTCTTATGATATTAAATGTTGGTATATCTTCATCATTCTGTTTACTAATCATCATACGAACAATTGAGTGATGTAACTCCGTTATGTTCATTCTGATCACATGACGTCTATGACAGCGATGGGGGGGTGCAGATGTCCGAGGACATCCCCTGTGTACAGATTGTAGAGGCGTCTGATGATGGACTCACTTGTCTCTCCAGTGGTGGTATCCCTGAAGTCCTGCTATGTCCTCCACTGCTGCCAGGGTGTGGTCAAAGGCCTGAGACAACAAAGACGACGACAACAACAACAACAACATCAGCAGCAGAGGAAGACCAGTGGTGCCTAAGACGTCTGGAGACAGAATGTAAATCGTGGGAGAACTTGTTGTAGGTTTGAATCTTGATTCCAAAGGAGACTTGTGATCAAAGATCAAAGGTCACTGCAGCTATGTGCTCACAGAAGGAGCTAGTAGTAGGACTTGTACTAGTACACTCACCCTCTCGTGGATCTCCTCATTGATCGTCGGCTTCCTGTTGGTGGAACGAGGAACTTTGAGCCAGTCGACGAGAGGTTTGATGGTCAGACCCTGATGGAGAAACACATGATGAAGATGATGATGATGATCAACAATGAGGTAATTCAGACAACAAGTCATAATTCTTAGATGTTTATATTTGCAGCTTTTCCTTTTGAGTTCTCCTGCTTCAAGCTGAAGATGTGACCACTTCAGGCACCCGACAGAAAATGAAGCGCCGCTAAATGCGTCTCTTTGAGAATCAGGGATCTGAGAGTCCCGTCCTACCTGAAACATGACGGTGAAGAAGACGACCACAATCGTTGTGGCAACAAAGTAGTCCTTAGCCTTGACCTGCTTGCCGTCCAGTAGCACCACCAGGGCGAACGCCACAGCACCTCGCAGGCCGCCGTACGACATCACCACCTGGTCAATCTTGTCCAACGGGACGAGGCGGAAGCGGTTCAGAACCCAGGTCTGACCAATCACACCTGGAGCACAGGGGTTAGCAATGGACAAGGTGGGGTGACCAGGTACGTCGGCGCCCAATCGGAAGACTTTTGATTAAAATTAAACCTGCTAACGGCTCTGAATCTGAAACTGTGAGAGGTCAGAGGTTAAATCCTCTTCTAAGCGTGACATTTCAACAGTAAACATCAGTGATCAGCGTCACAAAGTCTAGAGCAGAAATGTCAGCAAGCACAAAAGGCCTGGACAAAGAGTCCATCATGCTGGTTGCCTAGAAACCAGATATCTGTGTGCTTGTTGCAGAGACACTGGACAGAAAATTTCACTAAATCAGTCATCGTTCTCTTTAGTTCTCTCTCGACTTGATCACAGACGAGATGTTCGTTGTTCCGTTTCTATGAAAACATGCCAAACGGTGACAAACCTGCGGCTCTGAAGACAAAGATGAAGACGAGAGTGCAGGACACCAGGCCGGTATCCCAGGCCCACTTGGACTTGTCTACTGCTGAGATGCCGAGGAAGATGAAGATGATTGTCTCTGCGATGCTGGCCAATGTCTTCATTGTGTACTTCACCGTGGTCCGGGACTTCTGGGAGATGTTGGCCTCCACATATTTGTTGGCACCGATACCACAGAAGGTCATTCTGACAAGAGACAAACGTGTAGTGATGGAGACGCAGGTGAGAAGAGGCCTGAAACTAGTTTGGGCAGAACCACATGGAGGACACCGGTCTGGTGGGAAATAAGTAATTATCAAATGACCAACAAAATGGATTTAGCAACCTGCCCAAACACCTCGGCAACGCCGTAGCAGACAACTAATAACCCTTAGCAACCAGTCCTTACACCATAGCAACCAACCAACAAACCTTAGTTACCAGTCTTTACTTCATTAGAAAGATGAAAGTTGATCTGTAGTCTACATAGTCTGTCATTGTGGTCCCTCCGGTAGACTGGTCACAGAGGTCACTCCCGTTGTACTGGTCATAGTGGTCCCTATTATTGTACTGGTCATAGTGGTCCTAGTTCTTGTACTGGTCTTGCTGGTGTTAAGGGGTCAGCAAGACTTACGATAGAATTGCGGACAGCGAGAAGAGCTCGGCGGTGAGGTAGGCCAGGTAGACCAGCAGGAAGACAAAGAGCGGCTCGATGATCCGAACCTTCTTGGTAAAGCGAGTGATGAATCCGAGGATGACGGCAAACACCAGACCCACCAGAGTCCCGCCGATGCTGACGATGAGGAAGGAGGCTGTGGAGAAAGAGAAGAAGGAGTGAGGCGAGGAAGAAGAGTAAAACCTGCTTTTAAGTGTGTTTCTTTGTGTGACCTCACCAACTCCTTTGAAGTAATCTGCCGTCTGAACGTTGTCCACTCCCACTTCCACAAAGGAGATGTAGACTTTATATAAAACCTGGAAATCAGAGACACTTTAAACTGTTGATGACAGGATCATTGTCATGACAACTAGGACCATTTATAAAGTCACGTACTAAACTGTGACGTCCATTCATCCGTTTAAAGTTCAACCAGCTTGTAGAAAGTTACAGACAGTGTTCAACCAGCATTTAACCATTTGGGGTCAACGTGGCCCAGGGGTAGAGAGGGTGCGCTGGGAACCACAAAAATGTAAAATCCACGGGTTAAAAATGTAATGTAAGTCACTTTGGATAAAAGCGTCAGCTAAATGACCTGTAATGTAATGTAACCCTAAAGCCCCGCCCCCTTTTCCTCTGGGAGTTTTTCCCCACACTCAGGTTGGTCCACTTGTTGGTGGGATTAGCTGGTTCTCATTTGAGTGCTGCTAAGGATTAGAAAGAGTTAATCTGCTCAAAACACTCTAATCTCATCTTTCTCTAACTCAGTAACAAGCCTCCTCTTCATCCAACATCTGGTGGTTCTGTGAGGAGGAAGGTCAGAGGGACCTTCTGCAGTTTCCTCCGGTCAGACCTTTCAGACTGTAACAACTGTGTGTGGGACATATGGACGGCCGGGGGCTATCTGAAATAGTATTTTGCACAAATAAGGTGGAGATGCTCAGGTGTAGTTGATCCAGGACTCCAGGTCTGCTTGTGGTTCTGTGAGGCCTGGTCTACACGCACTTCCATATTGTTCAAAACTGATATTTTCTTCTTGATCTAAGATCTACGCCGACGACATGGCCGACACCCCGGAAAAAGATTCTGAGCATGCTCCGTTTGTATTTGTTGTCAACAAATACCAAAGAACACTTTGTCTATTTACACGTATGTGGGACATGAAAACATCTCAGGTTTCTAGAAAACGAGTCTCTTTATGAGAGCTAGTCATCTCGGTAGAGGATAGGTGGAGAACCACTTCCATATTCTTCATGTAACCACAGTTTTTATGGATCGACCCCTTAAATGGTGACTTAAAGCTCTCAGTGTGGGGAGGAGAGGATGAGTGACCATGTCAGTTACGAAGAGAGAAGGTGGGGTTGTCCTCTATGTGGGGGTCTGGTTGATGGTTGGCTGGATATTGATGGAGATGGTGGTGCTACTGTTTACTCTGGACCTTTAACCTGTTCTAGTTGAGGAGGTCTCTGGTAGGACTCTGGTCATGTGTCTGGTTCCATGTGGACTTGTTTGGTAGGTTGGACCATTATGTGCTGGTCTGTGTACTCAACCTACCAAACGAGTCCTGAAGGTATTAGTACCATGAATAATACTACTCCGAGCTAACTGATGGTCGATATTCACCTTGTAAGCCTCTGTTGCCACAGCAACACGCTTAACATGGCGATGCGTGTGTGTGTGTGTGTGTGTGTGTATGTGTTTGTGACTCACCACGGTGACCGCGTCGTTGACCAGCGACTCTCCGAAGACGATGATGAAAAGCGTGTCGTTCACGTGGACTTCCTCGAACACGGCGAGCACGGCCACAGGGTCGACGGCCGAGATCAGCGCCCCGAACAGCAGGAAGTCCATCAGGTCGGCCTGCACACGCTCATCTAAACGCACACACACACACAAACACAGCTTTTATCTTCAGGCGCGATGAGTTCCTCGTGAGTTCAGCTCCAGATACACCAACGTGTCTTCACGGGGCCATTACATCATCAGGGACCCTGGGGTCATTCTAACAGCTCAACGATAGAACTACCAAAGTACTCTTTGATGTTAGTTCAACAATGAGTTCATTCTGTGAGAGAAGAAGAGTCTTTTCAAAAGACCTCAAACGACCAGGGAGACCCTGAGCGTTGTGGGCGTGGCCTGATCTTAAAGGAGCCCTAACCCATAAACACTGTGTGTGACATCATATATGGGGACCGACCTATGACCCCCAATAGCTTGGCGGCGTACAG
This sequence comes from Gasterosteus nipponicus, assembly GCA_014132575.2. NCBI lineage: Eukaryota > Metazoa > Chordata > Actinopteri > Perciformes > Gasterosteidae > Gasterosteus > Gasterosteus nipponicus. The sequence continues at coordinate 24,944,246 of BMAF01000005.1, forward strand.
GCAGAAGCCGGTGCAGAAGGCGTTCCACAGCGTCCCCACCACGGCGTACGTCAGGATGGCCCCCAGGTTGTCGAAGAAGAGGCGGGCCGGCATGAAGTACCCGGCGTCGCCCACGATGGTTGGCAGCAGGAAGAGGAAGAAGAGGGCGGGCTCTAGCTGGTACAACTGCTTCTCATTGGCAATAAGGACCACCCCGCCCAAAACCAGACCCAGCAGGATCAACATGCAGCTCTCCGGAACCACCGTGGTGAACCGCTGGGAGAAGTGAAACACTGGAGGAAAAGAGACAGACGATGAAGAGACAGGAGACAGAGGATGAAGAAACAGGAAGAGACAATGAAGAGACAGGAGACAAGAGACAGACAATGAAAACACGGGAGACAAGAGATAGAGACAGGATTTAGACAAGGAGGAGGAGTGAGGAGACAAGAGACAGGAGATGAAGGAAGGACACAGACGAGGTTAAACAGTTGGACACACATGAAGAAGCGTGTCATGTTCCTGCGGGGGCCACACATCTTTACAACATTAATAAATTGCTCTCTTCGTTGATTCTTTGTAGTTTAACATGATTACTTTGTTGAGGACTATTTTCAGCGGCGGATGGATCCACATTAACGTATTAGTGAGGAGATGAAAGGCTCCGATGATGTCAGAGTTGATGTAAGTGAGTTTAAACACCTTTTAGAAGGTGATGAGTCATCATCTCTCACCTCATTGGTCGGCAGGTTTGATGATGGATAACAGGTTTATTTCCATATGGTTGTCATGACGAGTGTACATGACCCCGACATGTGAACAACAAGGTCTGCCAACCAGACACACACACACACACACACACACTCTCACGCAGACACACTAGATGGACATTTAGTGTCTCTAACCACAACATCCCCAAGTCTCACAAAGCTCCATCAAAACATGCTCCTTCAGCACCTTCATCATCACCACCATCTTCTTCATCATCAGCATCTCATTCACACTTTAACGAACAAATGTGGATTCATCCGCCACCTAAAATTGTTTCCAACAAAGTCAAACTGACATTTCAAAATAAAAGTCTGTAAACGATCCACGGAGGTTTTATATTAGTCAAATCTTCTGAGCAGATATTCAGAGGGACAAAGACGAGAAGAGCAAGGAAGCTTTGATCACATGACCAGAAACAAGTGAATCATCTGCAAGGAGTCTCAGTGTGACCCTAGTCACCCCATTAATAGCCAACCAGAGACAGAGAGACGGAGACAGAGACAGAGACAGAGATAGTGGAGTGAGGGAGGAGACATGAGAGCCAAGGAGGAGAGAGGATATGTGAGAGAGAGGAGGAGATAGGAGAGGAGAGAGTTGAAAAGAGGAGAGGAGTCATGAAAGGAGAGAGGAAACAGAGGAGGACAGAGGACAGGAGAGAGGAGACAGAGGAGGACAGAGGACAGGAGAGAGGAGACAGAAGGATTCCTAAGTTCATTCACTAGAGATCAGAACAAATGTTTACTGACTACGAAGGATGATGTCATCGTTTAAGAAAGAAGATTTAAACATGTTTCCCTCATCAGGACATTTCTCTGCTGCTGGTTTCTATGACATCATTGCTATGTTGATGACATCACACCAACTAAAGTAGTTCTTGACATTGAACTGTTATTTTATAGATTTCATGTAATGACCTGGTAGACTAAAACCAGTACCAGAGACCAGTACCTATCCAAAACCAGAATCAGAGACCAGTGACAGAGACTATAATCTAAAACCAGTACCAGAGACCAGTACCTATCCAAAACCAGAATCAGAGACCAGTGACAGAGACCATAATCTAAAACCAGTACCAGAGACCAGTACCTATCCAAAACCAGAATCAGAGACTAGTGACAGAGACTATAATCTAAAACCAGTACCAGAGACCAGTACCTATCCAAACCCAGAGACCAGTGACAGAGACCATAATCTAAAGCCAGTACCAGAGACCAGTACCTATCCAAAACCAGAATCAGAGACTAGTGACAGAGACTATAATCTAAAACCAGTACCAGAGACCAGTACCTATCCAAACCCAGAGACCAGTGACAGAGACCATAATCTAAAGCCAGTACCAGAGACCCGTCTCCAGGCTTTCTTTCTGAAACTCATCAGACTTTTTTTCACTGAGTTATCAGACATAGTTTTACATCCAGAACTCCCGGTCTGGTTCCGGTCTGGTTCGTAACGGGACCAGTACTCACAGATCTTGGCCACACTGGCCAGCAGTAGCCAGGTGGCGATGATGTAGGGGGTCTGCACGTAGCTCCACTCCCACTGGACCACCCGGTACCCGCCGCCGTGATGATGAGGGTTCCCGTCCTCCTCCCCTTCTCCGGGACCGGACGGCTCCTCCACGGCGGACCGGGCCACGGCCACGTCGGACGCCCCGTGCTCCGCCCGGGGCTGCGGGAGGACGAGGAGCGGCGGGGCGGAGGGGGAGGCGGGGACGGGCGGAGAGAAGCCGAGCCCCGGCCCCCCGAGCGGCGGAGCGCCGCTACCGGACAGGTCCGCGGCGGCCAGCAGCAGCAGCATCACACCGAGCGGCTTCATGGTCCTCCCGGTGCTCAGCGGGACCACATCCTCCGGGACCTTTATATACACACACCGACACAGCGAGGGGAGCGGGGGCCGAGGAGGGAGGCCGGCCGCCGGTTTACAACATCAACACACTCCGGTAACACGGAGGAGGAGGAGGAGGAGGAGGACATGTGACCCTGTTTAAAGAGACGGGACCCTGCAGGTGGAGGACCTGGTACCGAGGCGCTCTGCAGTAATACTACACCTCTACTACCATCATGAGTATACTGTATAATAATACTACTTTAAGGATTTATTGTACTCTATTACAATATGTAACCCTTATAGTACTAATAGGCTGCTGGTCCATATGGCGTGGCCCCACCTTGAGCCCCCCAAAAATATATATAGGTTTTTAAATTATACTAAAAATATATTTGACAAATAGTGTCATTTGTGTTTTTGAAATATGTAATACACCCAGTATTATTGGTAAATTAAGATAACAAAATATATGCTTTTACTGCACGTCCTCTCTCTGGTCTCAGCTGGGCTGTGTCCCCCGACATATTTATTATTTAAGCAATAAAGGTATTATTACAAAGGTAATTGTAATAATTATACTACCAATACTGTGTACTAATAGTTGTCCTTATAATTCTACTTGTACTGTATTATAATATATACTACCTATAGTACTACTATGTAAAAATATATGAAATTAGACTTGGACGCGGCAGGTAGATGCTCTGTGTAATAGTACTACAGTGATGATGAATATAGTACATTAAACAATTATAATTCATTCCTTATTATTGGTCATTATAAGTACACACATTTAATAAAACTCTAGTATCAAGTTAGTTTTCTGATAATAAAAAAAAGATCTATAAAAAAAAAGATTTGTAAAGCATTTCAAAGCTTCCGAAATAAACTTTATTAAAAACCTTTATTGAAAATACCAATTTCTTTACAGTAAAATGTTAACTAGGGCTTCAAATGAAAACTAAACTGTTGCAGAGGAAACAAGCAGAAACACCTCAAAGTGCAGAAAATACCTGTACAGAACCAATAACTCCAGTAATGTGAACATACGAGATACATAAACACATGTTTTATAACCCATTTGTGATTTGGTGACAAGAAACATCTCTACAAACATGAATACTCCAGGGTGGGTGTTTGCGTGCACTTCAGCGCCTAAGAAGGTTTATCTATTCAGAAATAAAGTTCTCGTTCAGATGGAACATTTAAAAACTGTTGGAAAGGTTCGAATTTATTGTCAAACGTTGTTGCCCAATTCCAAATGGAGATGCAAAGAAGTAAAAGCAGAGGCAAGCGAGGTCACAGCGAGGTCACAGAGGGGTCGCATTACAAACCCCAAAAGATTGTGTTTTATTAAAATAACTAAAGGGATATGTTCTTGTGTTGTTGTTGTTGTTGTTGTTGTTGTTGTTGTTGTTGTTGTTGTGGTTACATGTCGCTTCGGTTCAATAAACGTGACGTCATCGAAGTGTCTGCTCTGTGTCAACATCCATATTAATAACCACATGTTCGCTCTGGTTGTCCTGTTGTCTCTCAGCTGGTCGGGGATCAGTCTTCAGTGATCAGACTTGCTCTGCTGTCTGGCTGTTGAGTCCCAGAGCCTGAACCACGTCCAGACTGAGTCCACTTTTCAGAGTCCGCCTCACTGAAAAACACACATCATAATTATTACATATTAAATAACTGCTCCTGTCCTCCACGTCCCTAGGATCCATCCGGACCAGGTCTCCAGGGTCCATCTGGACCAGGTCTCTAGGGTTCACAGCGTTTACATTACAGGTCATTTAGCTGACGCTTTTATCCAAAACAGCTTACATTGCATTTTTAACCCATGGTTTTTACATTTCTAACCATAACCCACACAGTGGGAGCAGCGTGCAGCCATCCGGGAGTTATGGGTTATGGGTTGGGTGTCTTGCTCAGGGACACTTCGACATGGAGCAGCCAGGGTTTGAGCCGCCAAGCTTGCGGTTCCGACCCACCCGCTCTACTCTATGCTCCACCGTGGTGATGTGTATAGGATTTAGTGAGGAAGTACAAACATGATGAGAGATACGAGTGTTGTGGACACAGAGCTGCTGTGGAGTCTGGACACACAGAGTCTGAACCTGTTGAACCAGAGACTTGGGGTCTGCATGACCCTGAACCCTTTGAGACAGAAACTTTCTGTCAGTGGTCTCAGGGGATTTTTAAAAATGTCTACTAGAGCAACATTCAGATCAACATTAGTACTCACTTGACTTCCTGTTCAGACGTGACCTCTTTCGGGTTTTGGGGCTGGAGGGTCTGTCGGATGGGTTCTGCGTGACGGACTTGACCAGGCGGTCCATGATCTCGTCCGTGGCGTCGTCAGCAGAGCCGGTGCAGTCTTCTCTGGCTCGAAACATCTGGGACGGACTCACCCTGCCGAGACCTGAGGACCACAGCCACAATCAGAACCTGAGCCAGAACCAGAACAACAGTCTAATCTGAAAGGACCAGTTGTGTTCAGGTACGATCCTGATCCAGAAGGTAATCTCTGCAAAGCTTTATTGAATGTAATATCTGTCTAATCAGAACCGCTGTCCTCATAACAACAAGTCTGGTTCACTCAGGCTTTCGAATGTTCATGCTTATGAGGTGGAAATGGAGGAGGACATTATGTGGAGAATATGGGCAAAATGTGAGATGGACAAGTAGAACAGGTTGAGGACATGAGGAGGTCCAGTCTGGACTAATAATGTCCTTAAACACTAACACACGGAGGGGGGCAACGTCTGTAAAAATACTTTGTTTTTGGAGACGTGTTTACGGTGACTGTGTTGAGGTGCTGGTACTGGACCTGGTTAACGGTCCTGGAGGAAGAACGTGGACTTACTGCGAACAACTCTGGAGCGTCTCATGCCTTTCTGGTCTATCATCAGATGGTCTGTGCTGATCAGCAGGTTCTTCATGTTCTCATGCTCCTCCTCCTGACAGGGCCCCGCCTCTCTTGAGACAGGGGAGGAGCCATCCTCGCCAGGCACCGCCCCCGAAAATTTCTCCGTCTGAGAAGAGGACAAAAGGATGGAGGAGTACCCCCTAGGCGTCAGACTTGTTCCCCCTAGACTTGTTCCCCTAGACTTGTTCCCCCTAGACTTGTTCCCCCGAGACTTGTTCCCCCGAGACTTGTTCCCCCGAGACTTGTTCCCCCTAGACTTGTTCCCCCTAGACTTGTTCCCCCTAGACTTGTTCCCCCTAGACTTGTTCCCCCTAGACTTGTTCCCCCTAGGCGTCAGACTTGTTCCCCCTAGGCGTCAGACTTGTTCCCCTGGGCATTACCTCGGTGATCATCTTTCCCCGTGTCTTGGTCCTCTCTCTGTGAGCGGCCCGTTTCTGTTTGAGGGTCAGGACCCGCTCCCTGGTGGTCCGGTACTCCAGAGAGAACTCGCTGATGATCCGGCAGAAGCTGGTCACTCTGATGTCCCTCACTGAGGAGGACGGCTGGCCCAGGAACAGCAAGAAGGAGTGGAACCTGGAGGAGAAGCGGCAGGAAGGTTCTGTCGGTGGTTCTGGTCAAGACCTGCGTCTCTCAGGTGTCTGCATCTCACCTGTTGATGACCCTCCTATGGACCACCTTGAGGATGAGGATCCTCTGTGTACAGTCCTTCAGGAACTCCGTCAGCTTGTTCTTCAGCACCACCTTCGTCTCATGTTTGGTCACCACCTTCAGGTTGTCCCATGATGCTTTGCAGCGTCTCTCCAAGTGCACCAGGTTCTCCGAGAGCAGGTCGAAGTCCACCTGGAGGAGACGGACACACTCAGTTGATAAAGAAGTAGTCAGTGAATATGATCAGAACGTGTTGGAGATCAGTAATGAAGAGGACACTGTACTTTAGCGGAGCGGGTGATGGCTGGGACCTCTGAATACACGTCTGAGGATTCTGGGTAGTTTTCGAGCAGCAGGCTGCAGGTGTGGTGCAGCAAGGACTGACGGTGGACGGTGTCCTTCACCTCCACCACCTTCTCCAGGTAACCCAGCTCGAAGCCTTTAGCCTAAACACACACACACACACACACAGATTTGTAATCTGTGTTTGGATAAACAACAGGTCCTTCTGAGCCCGCTCAGCTGATCGGTTCCTGATAACTAGAGATGAAGATCACATTTCATTTCTCACACAAACAGAGGTGAGGAGGACACGTTGTCCGTCCTTCACATGTTAACTGAAGTCTAGAGGACGACGTGAATCCTTCAAAAGGATTCTAATTGTACTTTTCCGTTTCGATAAGTATAATAATAATAATGAATATTTATTGATTGATTTTTGAATTGAGGTTCAACAGAATTATCTAGAGAAACAGAATATTTTGTTGCACAACCTTTTGTTTGTTTGTAACGATTCCTTCAAGTCTAAATGAGACACCACCCAACCGCTGTCTTGTCCCGCTTCTGTCAACATAGAGCTCATGGGACCTTCCACAAGACTCCCGTCTTCATCTCATCTGTTGTCTCATCATCTCAAATTACAGTCGCGCTTTTCTATGATTATCTTTCAATTGGGGTGACGTCAATAAGAAGATAGGCAGTGAGTTAGAAGTCAGAGTACACACACACACACACACACACACACACACACACACACACACACACACACACACACACACACACACACACACACACACACACACACACACACACACACACGATTGTAACATTATTGACCTCTCTGCCCATATTGCTTCATTATTGCACAGCAGCCAATCATGTTTGTTAGTCAGCAACAATAAAAACACACACAGCTGAATATGAAGACAAATGGCTTCTATTCGGCATCCATTCAGCCGCACTTATCAAGTCAATATTAAGCCCGGAATAGTTTGACGTACTGATCGGTGATGATTCGTACAGAACATCCATCCGCCGCTCTTTCCTCGTGAACGTGTCATGATTACGTTTAAATGTCCAGTAAGATCTTAAATTGAATGGGTCCATGTTTGACACGTAACGTAGATGATTACTGGAAGAACCGATTGACGCGTAAAGCCACAGCAGAGTTGTGCTTTTCAAACATGGGTTTTTTGCTTGTGTGCAATGACATTTGTCATCGTAACGTCTAAACAATTGGAGTAACACACATATTGTATATATATTTAGAATAATAAACTGTAAAAATACCAATACAAGTGTATTAAATAAAATGATGTAATAAACATTTTTAGGTTTGAATTTTGGCAGGGAAGGCAATGCCTACCCTCCAAGTCCTGAGAGGTCAGCTACGGTCCGGTGGACCTTTGAACCATATGTGGACCTCTGTTCCCAGGAGCATCAAGCTGCTGGAGATTATGGGCTTCACCTGCATCCTGCTGCACTCTCCTAGTGCCTCCTTAGCTTTCTGTGGTCCTCGACATGATACCACAGGCACTACTACGCTTTAAATGGGCAGATTGACATAATTAGGAGAAAATCCGGTCCATTTTCAAAATAAAACATTTTTCAGAAAAAAAATATATATATAAGCTTTCTGTGGTGCGGCCCGGTACCAAACGGCCCGGTGGCTGGGGACCACTGAATTAGAGGACACACCTTAGATGCCAAATCATTTTAAATCTCTTCTAGGGTTGCAATCAGTTTTGTCCAGGCCATTTTCATTAATAGATTTTTTTAATGATTCTGTTGAACCAAAATTAAACTGCATGTCTGTCACTAGTCAGTCACTAGTCAAACATTTTGATTCAGTAGCACTTATGTCCGTTATTTCAGTGGCTTCTTTCTTTAACGAAAAGGGTACCAACGTTTTTGTCCACTCGTTTATAAATGTTCTGATATGTAACAGTGTGTCCATCCTCACGTTGGAGCTGTTGAGGAAGTTCCCGATGGCGAGCAGCGTAGCCAGGATCCTCCTGAAGGTCTGATTGGACGAGAGCTGCTCCATGCCCAGCTTCAGGTCAAACAGGGGCTCAGCGATCTCCTGCAGGGACAGACCCAAGATCAGTCTCAACGAAACACCACTCACCTGATGTGTCAGACCCAGAAGGCCTCTGTGTGGACCTCACCTTCTCCAGAGCCTCGTAGTTCAGTTTAAAGGCCCAGAGCTGCAGGCGGGGGGCCAGAGCACTGATGGAGGCCAGACTCAGCAGGAACTGCTCTGCTGTCCCCAGAGGGGACCTGAGGATTGGCCAGCTGAGCGTCCTGGATCTTTTGCTTCTCCTCCTCTGTGGGGGTCATGGTCAGGATCTTCTGCTCAGGATAGAGAAGGGGGGGTGGGTGGGGTGGGAGAGGGCAGCTGAGGTCCAACTGTAGGTTTACTTCAACTCGGCCCTTTGACCGGAAGGGAAACAAAGTACTCTAACCCTAATCGGAAGTAGCTGTGTCTCATTTAGTTGGCCTCATTCATCGACTCGGCGGTCCCATTCCGTGGGCTCCTTCGGCGCGGTCGAAGGACACATATCCCATCATGCATTGCAACCCGATGAAGTTTTAGTTTATTCAGGACGGAGGCAGCTGAGCTGACAGCAGGAGTTCAGTTTTAAATGTAAGTTCTAGAATTCACGCAAATATCTACCAATATAAATGTTACAATACATAACATCACATTTTAGTTCAGAAAATCGCTTAAGTTACGTGATGTTGGAAACCGATGTTGTTTCAAATACAAATGAGACGTGAGAACAAACTGCTCTTAGTTAGAACTGCGTCTGAGATTAAAGTGAGCTGAAGAACACAAGTTATCAACCTGAAATATCACTTTCTAATTCATAACGTTACAAACATTGAGAATAAATACACACCAAAAATACTTGGTGCTCTGTGGCGTGATTCCAAACTAACTATGGATTTAGTGTTTTATGGAGCAGGAGGAAGCAGCGATGTGTGTGGTGACCTTCAGCTGCTGTAGCCTATTCTGGAATATCTTAAGGTTACAGTTAAAATAGATTGTATCATATACAAGAAACATATGAAGAGTGTGCATACAAGTTAATACATGTATTTACTGTTGTGTTTATTCATTACTGTATTGATTAATGTCCTCTGGCTTAAGTTTACAATATTACTATTTTTACTATTACTAATACGCAAACGTTCACAGCTTAACAGATTTATTTTGAATTAAAAAGTAGTCTAAAATGTTCTTCTCTCAGCCTGAAATATTCTATCATGCTCTCGGAGGGAAGCATATCTTCCGTCTCCGTTTGCAGTGCAGCAGGTTGCTCGGCCAAAGGAGCGGCGGAGGAGAAGCCGATGACGCACAGACCAGACGTCTCCTTTCAGAGAGCGCTTGGTTCAGCCTGTTCGGTCGTTGGAGGACCCGGCCAACGGAGACCAAAAGGCCGGGTCCTCCTGAAGATGCAGCCCACCAAATGAGACACAGCTAGTGAGAGACAAGTATTCTCTACCTCTATACCCTCCTTGCTGATGGCGTACTCGTCAAAGTTGAGGATGGCGGTCTTGATGACGTGGACGGCCGGTAACACAGTCATACCGATGTTTATGGCGTTGCTCCTCTTTGAGTCCAGAACCAGAATCTCAGACCTCTTTGTCTCAGGTCCTTTCTGGAACAAGTTATCAGATCAGATGAAGCAGGTCTATAATTTTAAATAAAAGAGCTGAGGAAGATTAGGTAGCTGGAGAGTCAAGGGGTAGGGGGGTTAAAAAGGGGGGGGGGGGGCAAGGGAGTTTCCAAAATGTCCTCTGTAAAGACTTCTGGTCGGTCAGACTGCACTAATGAGCTAATACGGATCAACTGTGTGAGGAGAGAGAGACTGTTGCGCGTGTTTGTGGGTTGCCACGGAAACGTGTTCCCACGCTGACCGGGTAGACTAAACAGTGACTTTACCTAGAATCAGCACGTCAAACAAGTGCCCATCCCTGCAAAACCATGACTAAACTTGTAACTTCTGTTTTCTCTGAGAAATTTGTTTCCCGATTTGCATTAGTGTCTATAGAGCAGAGTTGGAAGTCTGTGGGATTGCATAGCCACATGACTACGACCAGCACAACATCATTTTATCCAAAAATGAAGCACGAAGACAATTGTGGCAATGAGAATTCCAATCCGCCTCTCACATAGATTCCCATTATAAACGCAGAAATGGTCTCAAATCTTTCTAAAATTACCATGATTACAAGAAAGAGTTTGAGGTATGTGGGTGGCGTGGTGGTTAGCACTGTTGCCTCACAGCAAGAAGGTCCTGGGTTCCACTCCGCCCAGTGGCCTTTCTGTGTGGAGTCTGCATGTTCTCCCTGTGTCCGCATTGGTTCTCTCAGGGTGCTCCGGCTTCCTCCCACAGTCCAAAGACATGCTCTGGGGATCAGGTTGATTGGTAACTAACAATTCTCAGAATTCCCCCTAGTCGCGGACGGGATGGGGAACAGAGAGGGCCAGATTGCCACAGCCCAGAAAGAAGACGACACCCTGAGACACGCCTGGGCTCGGGTGCTCGCCCACGACGGTCAACCCCTCGACCCAGTGAGACCTTTGTCTTACCCCTTCTTTGCTACAAAAAATACCATACTGTATAGGGTGTGCAAGAAGGAAGGGCAGGTAGTTGAACAGTTGGTAGTCCCTCGCCCATACACCAGTAAGGTCCTGTATCTGGCCCACTCCCACCTTATGGGCGCTCAACTGGGGATGAATAAGACGCGGGAGAGGATTGAAGCCCGGTTTTACGGGCCGCACCATCAAGGAGCACGTGGTCCAAATGAAGACCAGGATGGCCCAAGTCTGGCCAGTAGTGAGGGAACACCTGCAACAGGCACAGCAAGCCCAAACCCGAGTGTAAAATTGAGGTGCCCAGGTACGTGCCTTCCTACCAGGAGAATGTGTCCTTGTGTTGGTCCCCAGCTCGGACTGTAAGTTTCTGGCTAAGTGGCAGGGACTCTATGAGGTGGTGGCACGGGTTAATGAAGCCAACTATCAGGTACGTCAGCCTGACCGGCACAGGCCCCTACAACTCTACCACGTTAACCTTCTTTAAAAAATGGCAGAGTCTTGAGCCCAGAACTGCAGGCGCAACCCACGCAGACCAACTCAGTCCGAGTCAGCTGAAAGACCTACGTGAGGTGGTGTGTGGCAGCACCTGGACGTCTTCTCCGACCTGCCAGGCCGAACCACCATGGCCACCCATGACATAAGGACAGAGCCAGGAGTAAGGGTATGGGTGAAGCCGTATCCTATTCCCGAGGCGAGGAGAGAGGCCATCCGGAGGGAGGTGAGTAGAATGCTCCAGCTGGGGGTCATTGAGGAGTCCCACAGTGCCTGGTCCAGCCCAGTGGTACTGGTGTCCAAGCCGGATGGTTCTTACCGTTTCTGTAATGACTTCCGTAGACTCAATGACGTCTCCCAGTTTGATGCCTATCCCATGCCCAGGGTGGATGACCTGATTGACCGGCTGGGGACGGCCCATTTCATCTCCACCTTGGACCTCACCAAAGGCTACTGGCAGGTGCCGCTGACTACTCGGGCCAGAGAGAAGACTGCCTTCGCCACCTCTGAAGGCCTATACCAATACACAGTGTTATTCTTTGGCGTTCATGGAGCCCCAGCTGCATTCCAGCGGTTAATTAACAAAATTCTCCGGCCGCACCAATGGTATGCACCTGCCTATCGACGACATCATGATCCACAGTGACGACTGGGAGACTCACGTGAGCCGGCTGCGGGCTGGACTGGGGGCCCTCGGGGGGGCAGGACTCACGGCCAAGGACTCCAACGCCAGGGTCACCTGCTGGTTCCTGGCCCTCCAGGACTACAAATTCACGGTGGAGCCCCGGCCGGGGAGGGAACATGCTAACGCAGATGCATGGTCCAGGCGGGATGCTTGTATGTGGGCGGTCCGGCGGGGTCCCGGCTTCCTACTGGGGGAGTTGTGGCAACCCACGGCCGCAGTACCCTGCACAGCGCCTCAAGAGATGCCGTTTTCCCTTTTTTGTGCGTCAAAATAAACCGTACCCTTTTTTTGTGTGCACCCAGTCGTGTATCCGAGTCCTGTAATTTCACACCCGATGGTTTCCACACTACGTTTAAAGTATAGCGAGTCAGTATGGCCGCAAAGTTCAGTGTTTTTTGCCTTTTTGAATCATTCATTTCAATGGAGGTGTGTTATGACACGATTCCCGACGACACCCGACACTTTGACAAATTATGAAGCATTTGCTAGCAGTGCTGCAGGAACATGCCAAACTATTTGTACGGAAGGAGAATAATCAAGAATCCCGCCTGATAATATTCAGTGCGTTCTGCTTCGCAGCCAAACTGAATTATTTCATTTAGCTTTTCTTCTCATTAATGAATAAAATATTGAGCAATTGTTCTTTTTACATCGAGACGGCATTCAGTGAAGCTTTGCATTATTTCTATATGTACTTGTCTGTGATAAGATATCTGCTCGGTGCTTCCCACAATGCATCTGCCCCTCAGCTGAAACGCCCCAGTTACCTTGGCGACGGGCATCTCCTTGGCCTTGGACTCAAACAGGTGTTCAAGTCGGGTGGTGTCCACGGACACTTTGTCCAGCGATGCCCACACAGTCCCCCGACCAAAGCAACCCCGCTGAGGCCCGTCGGCATGCTTCAGCTCCCTCCAGAACAACTTCACCGTCTTCTTCTTCTGGGAGGACGCAGCCGAGAGGGGAGGGACAGGAGGGGCTGGACCCCCTGGTAGAGGAGGTGGAGGAGGAACACCTAGGCCTGGTGGAGGAGGAGGAGGTGGAGGAGGAACACCTAGGCCGGGTGGAGGAGGAGGAGGTGGAGGAGGAACACCTAGGCCGGGTGGAGGAGGAGGAGGAGGAGGAGGAGGGGGAACACCTAGGCCCGTTGGAGGAGGAGGGACCCCGGAGAAGCAGGAGGAGGACGAGTCCAAGGAGTCCATGTCCAGCACATCAATGTCCTCCTCGTCCAGCAGGTCGGAGAAATCCAGGTCTTTGATGCGAAAGGCAGCGGTACTGGGCTGCAGCTGGTCCCAGGCATCAGGGGGGCCCCCGGGGCCCAGCGGAGTGATCGGGGTCATCTCCAGACGGCGGCCATTGCTGTCCAGGTCCACGCTGCTCTGCTGCCGAAGGTGACGGGTCTGATGAAGGAGAACACAGTGAGGTCAACAGGATTCAGCAAATATTGCTGCTGCAAGGAATTATGGGACGGAATGATCTCCTTTCCTTTCATAAAGGATGATCCAGTGGTTCCTATGCTAAAGGAGATAAGGAAGGAAGGAGAGGAAAGAAGCAGCTAGAAAGACCGTGAGGTCAACAGGAAGCAGCCAGAGACATTCAGACCTGTTGTTCTTCAGCAAGGCGGGCCAGTGCCGCCTGGGCGGAGCCTTCCAGCCCTTCTAGCTCCGCCCTGCGCGATGCTCTACTCTCATTGGGCGGCTCCACTGAGCGGGTTGTGAAGTTGGAGAGTCGCTCGAAAACACGACCACGTCCTCCCAGATCTCCACCTGAGAGGAGACAAAACACAGACACACAAGCGGTCTCACTCTGATGACATCACCAGAACCACATAAACAGAGTTCCTACAGTTTGGTAATAGTACTTCTAATATAAAAGTATTTAAAAAAATAATTTAACTGTATCATAATACTTTTACAGTGGGGTACTTGTGCTGATGTAAAGATCTGTATACTTTCCCCTTCAAATGGTAACTGTACTTCTTAAAGGTGTCCTGTAAATATAGTTTTACCCCACTCCTAATACTGCATCAATGTACTTGTTGTGTGTAACGTGCTGCAGACCAGGGAGCCAATCGGCGCTCACCGGGCAGGAAGGCGGCTTCTTCTTCGCTGGCGTTGGAAGCAGCAGCGGCTGCGCTGGGGCTCTGAGGTCCTGAGCTGGAGGTCTTGGAGTACAGCTTCTCGTTTGTGGACAGAGTACTGCTCTGCTGTTGGAATGCAGACGCTGCACACGATGTAATCACGTTAGTAATAATATCTAAAACGGGTCTTTGAATGCTGGTCCGGAAAGTAATAAATAGTATCTGAATAATGTACTTTGGTTTTCATGCAAATAAAAAACTGAACTGGAAGTAAACGTTCACATAGCATCAACGTAGTCTTAATAAAGTTCTTATCTAGTATTTATGTAGTAATACTACACTACGTATCTAGTGCGTGTGTATTACTACTATGGTATTAATAGTACTGGGTTACAAGTACTTGTAACCCAGTAGTCATGCAGTATTACTATATATAGTACTTATATAGTATTCAAATAGCACTTATTAGTATTCAGAAGTACTTCTATATTACAGGTCAGTTTAGGACAGCAGTGACCTTTGACCTCCAGTAGGAGGCGCTTCATCCCCACAGAGATGATTCCTGTATTTGACACATGTGGAGCTGAGCAGAGACAGAGTGAACATGCGCTGAGCATTGTGGGTAACAGGCGTCTCACCGGGATCCTTCTGGGAGTCAGAGTTTCTGTTGGTGTCCAAACTGCTGGAGGTGGAGACTACAGACGACAAGAGAAGATGTGGAACACACTGCGAGGGCTAAGTGGTGTAAATATGACAACAAGTACAATCTACAACTGAGGGGATTTATTTCGTACTTTCTACTCTGACTTTCCTCATTTATAATGATTTACTGTCAAATTTGCTTCAGTGACAATTTCATATTTTACGAATAAATGAATAAATGTCGTCTGAGGGCCGTACTCTGACGAGGCCGCCCTTCAGTCGGGGCGCTGTTGGCCCCCTCTGCAGGCTGCAGGCCTGGAGGGATGATGTCATCAGACGAGGACAGCCCGGACTGGCTGAGGCGAGTACTTCTTCTCTTCTTCTCCCACTGAGTGGCTGCCAGGGTGCGCAGGAAGGGTTTTCTGTGGAGAGGAGGACCAGGTGAGACAGAGACAACATGGTCGACACCCTCAGACGTCACCTTCACCTTCATCATCATCATTCATTTGATTAATGAAAGATTCCTGTCAATGTGTCTTCATGTTCAGACTCAAACCAGAAGCACTGTCATTTGTTGTTTATTCTATATTTTATGAAGTGTGGATCCATCCGCCGCTGAAAATAGTCCCCAAAAATCTCCATTTCCTGCGGTTAGATTAAACCTAAAAACTAGAGGATAACTTTTAACATTTTAAAAGACTACCGTCTTTGGGGAGGAACCAATGGAACGCAGACGGGAAGGTGGACGTGTTGACGGACGGACCAACAGTTTGATGAGTCATGACGGACATGAAGAATCACACTTTACAGCTTAATTTCTTCTTCTTCAAAACCACATTCAGGAAGATTAAACACCAGAGGTTAGACCGCACCCGTCAATCAGGAACTAAGATGAGCCCCCCCCACACACACACACACACACACCCTCCTGCTCCCAGCATGCAGCGGGGCAGCAGCTTTACTTACTCAAGCTTCCTGAGAACCGGCTTGTCTGGATTTACATTAGAGTCATCGGAGCTGCAGACACACACCCGAAGACGACACACACACCCAAAAGAGACACCGGCCACACACAATGAGTGACACACACATACGTTTGATACAGATTCACAATGAGATCACCGGGATGAAACATTTTAGTAGAAGTTTGGATTTGTGGTACAAACATGTTAACTTTGATTTAAGTTTGTATAAGTTTAAATGTCACTGTATTAATTATTCCTTTCATCCTGTGAGAAGTGACACCGACACGCCGCTCAAAAATGACCTTAAAATGAAGCAATAAAGTTGTACTTTGTCGTCATATAGTTAGTTGGAGGGCGTTGTTAGGCAACCCTTATTGCTTTTATGAGAAACCATCGAAGAGCTATTAAATAATCATTAAAAGGGCCGAAAATAACCGTTAAGGAACCGTTAAGGAAGGAACCAATGGAGGAAGATGTATGAAGAGGAAGAAGAAAATACGAAGGGGAAAAAGAAATGAGAAGAAGGAAGAGGAGGAGGAAGGAGGAAGGAAGAGGAAGCACAAAGAGGAAGGAGGACGAGGAAGGAACAAGAGGAAGAGGAGGCGTGTACTTACCAGAAAAGGGAGTCAGCCTCCCAAGAGCTGAGGGAGGAAGGAAGGAGGGAAGAAGGAGAGAATCGATGATGAGTTTTTAGAATTTAGAGGAAATCTTGTCAAGATCGTTATGATGGATGGATTATTGGGTACCGTTGATTATTCCCAACCAAAACAAACCGGAGAAGATCCAGAAATGTTTTCGATTTTAATTATTTATTTTATTTATAATACAAAATTGGAACGAAGTACAAT